>OU612047.1:21513497-21601130 GCA_914767935.1 Coremacera marginata
TAGTAAGAGTTTGAAAGCACAAAAAAAAAAGACTTAACCCTTAATAGCCTACTGGTACCGATAGGAACCAACCACAAAAAATGATAACTTTGTTAAGCAAATTGTTTTTAAATTTCCCGCTGGGTCTTTAAAAATGTTTATAGGTGTAGGCGCCACCATTTGAGAAGATCGCCACTTGCAGCCAACTTCATTTGACACGTGTCTGGTTAGTAGTGTAACACAACCTCGAGAAAAAGCACTTTTGTGAAATCGCGAACTTTACAAAAATTATTTTTGTGTTAAATTCGTTTAAATCGAAGCTGAAAAAAATATTTCCGTGATCGTTATAGTGTCTAAAAGGTATTGTGAACGTTTGAAGTGATTTAATTTTTATATTTTACTAGATTTTGTACCAATTTTTAGTTGGTTCTTTGCGGAACCGTCAGGCTCCGGGACTTCTAAATTATGCTTATATGAAGTTATACAGAATTGTTTATGATGTGTTTTTTTTAGTTTATTAGGCAGAAATGGCGCGAAGAATTCGTGATTTTCGAACAGATGAACAACTTTCCGAGTACGTCAATTCAATTGCGTGGTCGGAAAGCGAAGATGATGGTGATTTTTCTGCTGACGATATGGATGACCCACATTTCGACTTTCAGTCTGCTTTTCGTAATGAAAATTTAGGATATGTACATGGAGACAGTGAAGTGTTGGAAGATATTCAAGACAATTTTGCAGTAGAAGTGAGCGATGTCGAAATGGCTAATACTATGTTCACACTGAGGGCTAAATGCGCATTTAACGAAATGCGCATTAGCAATTTAGAATGCGTGGCCGTATGCTCCTTGTAAGAGTAAAAGAGACAAATATATACATTCAATTTCGTAAATGCGCATTAAGCTCTCAATGTGAACGTAGTATTATGCCGATTCAGGCAATTTATGTATTGAAGCGAACACTATATCAAATCAAGGTGATAATTTACAACAAAACCTATTTTTGGTCTGTATTGACATATATTTGTTATAGCTATTGTAGAAGACCCAGTTCTTGTTGGTGATCGTTCCCGATGGCGAGAATATGCGACAATGTTTGAAGGCGTATCGATTGACAAAGAGTCTAATGTTTTTAAAAAACCATTGTGGCGAAAAACAAATCTTCAGTTGTATTCGAATTGTGTTAAATTTCAAGGAAATGATGACTTGACACCAGAAATATTAGCATTGAACTCACCGATTCAGTTTTTTTCTTTTTTCATGACGGATGATATTATTTCAAATATCGTCGAACAGAGCAACTTGTACGCGATGCAAAAAAACGTTGATAAACCACTGAATACCACGCCAGATGAGATCAAACGATTTATGGGAATAAATTACTATATGTCGGTTTTTAAGTACCCGAGCGTTCGATCGTATTGGGGTGAATATGGTTTTAAGCCTATTATAGATTGCATGACACGAAATCGTCATGAAAAAATTCGCCAATTCTTACACTTCAATAACAACGACACAATGCCGCGAAGTCATCATGTGCAAGAGCCATCAACATCTGATCAACAGCCATCGCTGTCTGATCACCAGCCATCGACATCATCTGACGGTGCACGCAAACGCAGACATAATCTTGTGTCCGAAGCAGTTCAAACATATGGACCCATACCCCAGCACGATTTGGGCTATGATCGACTATACAAAATTCGTCCGATCATCACCGCACTGAACAAAAATTTTAAAAAAGTGCCGAAGAGAGCAAGATTGTGTGTTGACGAGCAAATCTGTGCTACGAAGATTAAGCACTATCTGAAACAGTACATGCCAGACAAACCTCATCCTTGGGGAGACAAATTGTTTCTTATGTGTGATGATTCCGGATTTTGCTATGCATTTGAAATTTATTCTGGCGACGACAACCATTGTGAGGAAAACGAGCCCAATTTGGGTACGTCTGCGAATATTGTGGTACGATTGGCGCGTTCGGTTCCTCGATTCGTAAATCACGTCATCTATTTTGATAACTATTACACATCGATTCCGTTGATGGTGTATTTGCGGACACAAGGCATATATACGCTTGGAACGGTTCGACGCCCACGACTTCCGTCATGCAAATTACCGCAGAAATTTAACAATCGAGGTGATTGGGAAGAGTATGTTGGAACGTTTCATGGAATCGACGTCTCAACAGTGGCATGGAATGACAATAGGGTTGTAAATATGGCATCAACAATGGCCGGAGTGAAACCATATATTTCGCCAGATGGTCAAACTCCTGAAAATGCACCAACTATTGAGCGATATAACAAAAAGGTAATGGAAACCATTCCGTGTCCAGCCATTGTTCATGAATATAACAAATACAAGGGCGGTGTTGATCTTCTGGATTCGTCACTAGGCCGCAGTCATATCCGCATAAAGTCTCGCAAGTGGACAAACCGTTTGTTCTACCATATGTGTGATATGGCAATGATTAATGCCTGGATTTTATATAAGCGACATCATGCAGCAACTAATCAAACGGACCCGATGAAAACTTTGCATGAATTTGTGTGCGAAGTTGCCCATTGCTTGATAAAATCTGGATCTGAGATGCGAGCAGGTAAAGGGCGGCCAATTAATGTTGAAGTTGAAATTGTTGCAAAACGTCATCGCTCAATGTCTGCTCCGCTGCCACCGCGTGATATTCGCCTGGATAACGTTGGGCATTTGCCAGAATTTATAAAGGAAGGGAAGCCACGATGCAAACTTCCAAAATGTACATCCCGTACAAAGGTCCGGTGCCAAAAATGTTGGATACATTTGTGCTTTTCAGCTGAAAAAAACTGCTTCGCTGAGTTTCATCAAAACTAATTGGCTTAATAACACAATTATATACATAAACAATTTTAAATTTCCTTTTCACTTTTTAATGTTTCTTAATAAAATTGGTTAATGTTTATGAAACAAAAAATTTCGGTACTATAAACTTTCTTTTATAATTTTTGATGCCCGGGAGCCTAGTGGTTCCGCAAAGAACCAACCAGGTATTCTTTATCTAGCTCAGGTAAACGTCACCTATCAAAAAAATCGTAGAACAAATATTGTTTAGAATAACAACATTTATAACGTGAATTTTTTTCAGCTCAAAATAAAAAATCAGGCTATTAAGGGTTAAACAATTTTTAAATAACTGTAGCAACAGTTTGATTCCGAAAATCATGCCTCAGAAACAAGAGAATAACAGTTGAACAGCCACTCATATAGGGGCTCAACAAAATTCAAAAGTATGCGGCTGCAAACGTTTTAAAACTATTAAGAAGCATTGAAGTAAAATTTTAAAAAACATTCAAACAAATTAAATTTGAATTTTCTAATCGTTTAAGCGGCACTGGCTTGAACTTTTGAAAAGCACTAGAAAATATGAAACAGTTTTAAAGTCATTGTATTATTGACATAAGCTCAACAAGTTTGGCGGCTTTAATATCTGTAAAATTTAGTATACAAAAATATGTCTTATTACAGAAAAGAGCCTTGTTGTGTGAAATTATTTTGTTAACTTAAAGCTGTTTTCCATCGAAATGAATTTAATTTTCCATCGAATTTCAAGATCATAAGCAGCCAAATTTTTTTTTGTTTTTTCTTCAAAGTAAGCTACTTAGAAAACTTAAGGCAAAGAAAATTTTAAGTCATTAAAAGTAAAATAATAAAAAAACAAGCCCAAAAATAAAACAATCTAAATTTTAGCAGTTTGGGTGTGCCTGCTAGGCATGAAATTTATGTTAATTTTTGCCTTTATTCCGTCAGACTGATAAACAAAATAAAGTTTAAACAAACTTAAGCTTATCTATGACAGCTTCAGAAAACAAAGAACCACAAAAAATCCACAGTTAGCCTGAAAATAAAATGTATGCAATCAAACAAAATACAAATTAAGCGAGTTTATAAAATTTGCGGTACAAAGAAAACATTTCCGAAACATTAATTTCATTGATGGTAATAAAAATTGCGTAGGTAATCAAGGTAGTAATTAAACGCTAATGAGTGTACATTAATTAATGCATAAATTTGCATATGTGATAAAAAGCATAAATTGTTGTTGTTGTGTTCATAAAAAAAAAATAAAAAAAATGTTTAGACACATGGGAGTGAAGTAAAAAGAGCCCCAGGCAATGTTTTATTTATTTATTAAAATAGACAATAAAAGTAACGTGTTAAGGTTATGGTTATGAGTGTGAAAAGAAAGAATAGCAAAAGCTTCGCTGTTTTAATCAAATAATATTAAGTGACGCTCATACACACCCTTACTTAACTTGCATGTACAGCTCAATGATTTTTTTTTTTTTTTTTAAAGAGCATTTGCTACAAGAGCGCGCGCATTTACACACTCAATTTAATCGGAAGTGCACTGTTATCAGCGGGTATGCATTTTTGAAAGTTTCAAATTGCTGCATGTTCGTATAAGTGTACTGTTCGTATAAGTGTACAAATTTATAATTACAATCAGCGTGCCAACAATTTTTTTTTGTATTTATTTCGAGAGTTCAAATTTTTTCCCCCTGAACAACACACAGTGCAGCTATTTAAGCAAAAGCACCATCAAATTCACATTGAAGTTAATTGAATGAAGTTATTGGAGTTAAATTGCATAAAAGTCTTCAGATCAAACGTATGTATATGCGACTGCGATAGAGATGAAAGCTGACGGCCACAATAATTAATATTTTTGGCATAAGACAACAGACATTCTAAATTTTAGGCAAAATAATATTTTTGGCATGCAATATAGTGGCAAGTTTGTTGCTGACTCTATTGTTTAAGCAACAAGTGGCAATTTTTTAAATTTTTGGCACAACTCTGAGCTCGAAAATTAAGCAGTTTTTTTACAGCTTTAATTGATATCAGCTTTTTGTGTTTCGACTGAAAGTGGTTAAAACAGTGGTGCTCATTCTACAATATAGACATTTTTGCGTCTGTGTTAGAGAGCTTTAAGCTTCTTTATTAGTTTTTACTAGTGAAGTGTAGCAAAGTAAACATTGCGCTTCATTAAAAGCATTAATTATAAATAAAGATTTTATCTGATCGCTACCAGAAATAATTTTGAAGAATATTAAGTATACGAAAAATATATATTATTTTTGCGTGCATTAATAAAATTAAGCAACGCAGCCTTCACCGCTTGAAGTGCCAAAGCGAACTGAGGTGATTTTTTATATGCGTGAGCTTTATATACGAGTGAAAGCACAAAAGCTTTTGTGCACATTTGTGCGTCTTTGAGCAACAATGGGTGAAAAGTATTGTTTTCAAAATCAAACATTTGAACAGTTTAAAATATTGTCGGGCATTCTGTGGCCTGCGGGCAGAGATCTTTCACTGCCACCATGTGTTTCTTATGGCAGCATGTAAAGTTCTTGGCTTGATAGGGTTAGAATATGTTACCTTCCATTGGATTAAAACAGATTTTTAACAAAAATACTTTTGAGCTCACATTATAAAAAGGTTTTTTTAGCTTTCTGAAAAAAAATTTTTTTGATAAAAGCTTATTGATGAAAATGCTTACTTTGCAAACAACAAATCTTTGCAGAATTAATTTAGTTAATTTTTCGAACCTTTCATTTGTGCAAAATTGTAGAAAAACGTTGAATTTTAAATCAAAATAACTGCAATTCCGCTTTGGTTTAGCAAAAGTTGTGTCTATTAGATTTTCAAAGTTAATGGAGTACAGAAGTCACAGAAGATTACTGAGTTGGCGTAGCGACCAACGAAACAGCTTGTTGGTTGGTTGTTTGTTCTGTAATGCCGTGGTTATGCTGGGCAAACCTATTTGACGAGCTTTTTCGTTGTTAGTGTTTTACGTATAGGAGAGAAAAATTTTTTCTAATTTTATGCGTAAAGCATTAACAACAAAAAAGCTCAGCAAACATGTTTGAATAGCATAACCACGGCATAAAGAACCTTGTTGTTGTAGCGACCTGTTATTTCATGAATATTTTGGTATAAAGCTCATAAATGTAATTCTTAAAAATATAAATTTAAAATATTTAATTTTCATGGAAATGCTTTAGTTACAAAAAATTTTATGTTAAAAACTCATATTGATAAAAAGCATATAAAACATATTTTGAGAAAAGCTTTTTAAAAATTTTCGATGAAAAGCTTTTTGAAAGCTCTCTGATAAGAGCTTTTGGGAAGCGGTCTAATAAAAGCGTTTTGAAAGCTTTTTGGCAAAAGCTTTATGAAAAAAGCTTTTTGAAAGCATTCTAATAAAAGTTTTTAAAAGCTTTTTAATGAAAGTTTTTATAGTGAAAGACCAATTTTTAAAAGCTTTCGTAAGCTTTTTGTTAAAAAGATTTTTTAAGAGACTTAATTAAGATATGTAAGGTAAAAATAAAGCTACTTTGTTTGGGATAGGCGTGATTTTCAGCCGAGTGTACCAATATTTTTAAAGACTGGGTTCAAATTAGAAACTGGAGCTTATATGCTACATTTTAAGCCAGTAAAATCACTTTTGCGGAATTTTAAGAAATTTTACAGTTTGAATGAAGTAATTTTGTATGGAAGATAGAAGTAGTTTTCATTAGATTTTGTCAAATTTTTATAGTGGGCGTTAGTATTAAATATGAAGTCTTCTGTGCAAAATTTCAAGACATTTTTTTGTGTGGATTTTTAAGATATTTTATGGTTTCAAAAAAAAATAATTTTTATGGGAGTTAGGCGTGGTTTTCATCCAATTCTTTTTAAAATTCATAGATATGGTTCATATTAGAAAATGTAGTTTAGATAATACATTTGAAGTTAGTAAAATATCAGTCAGTAAAACATCTTTTGTGGAATTTTATGATTGAAACTAATGATGGCTTCACTAACTATACTATGGGGATGTTAAACAAAATCAGTTAAACATTTTGGATCTTAGTAATAGAAACGTCAAACTAAAATTTAGAAAGGTGATTCTAAGCTATTTTTAAGGTTTTATAGTAATAAAACAAATCTAACAAAAGTCGACTTCAGTGCATCTATTGTGAACTGATCTCAAATTTTATCTCTGAACGTATCTTTTGCTCGGTTTGCTTTTGACAGTCGATTTTATTAATAGCTTATTGTTTTTTTGTGGCGGCCGTGGCGTAGTGGGTAGAGTGTGTGTCACATACGCCAAAGAACCCTATTTCGAATCCCACTTGACACAGAAAGTTTTTTCAATTGAATTAAGTTTTCTGTTTGGCCCTCACCTCTCTGCAGACAATGGCAAATCTCAGAGAGTAAAAACTGCCATGAAAAGCTTCTTGAGAACAGAAACCGTTCGGAGTCGGCATAAAACTTGTAGGTCGAAAAAAAGAATTGTCGATTATAGTTAATATCGCTCCCAAATTGACCCCTAAAGGAGTCAAATAAATGAGCTGTTTTATTATTTTTTGCCCTTCAACAATTTCTGCTGGAACCACCTATCACTTATCTGACATCCATCTGGGGGTCCCCATACACAAAACACAAAGACTGTCGATTTTAGTTCTTATCTCTCCCGAATTGACTCCTAGAGCAGTGAAATATATGAACATATTCTATTATTTGTTGCCCTTCAATATTTTTTCTGAACACGTCTACCACCACCATCTGGCACCCTTCTGGGGGTCTCTATACACAAAACATAAAAAATGTTGATGATAGTTCATATTTGTTCCGAATGGACCCTTAGAGGGGTCGAATTTAAGAGCTGGTCCTATGATAATTTGACCTTAAGCATTTCTTCTGAGCACACCTGCCCCCTATGTGTCACCCTTCTGGGGATCACAATACAAAAAACACAAGAACGGTCGATTATAGTTTATATCTCTTCCAAATTGACCCCAAGAGAATTGAAATCTATGAAACATCTCCCTATCTTCTACCTTTCTGTGGTCGCCATACAAAAAATAAAAAAAAAAAATTGTCTATTTAAGTTCATATTTTTCATGAAGTGACCCCTAAAACGGTAAAATATATGAGGTGGTATTATTATTTTTTGCCGTTCAACATTTATACTGAACGCACCTAGCCCTTAGCAGCCACCCCACCAAGCACAAAAACTGTCAAATATACTCGTTGTTCATATCACTCCCGAACTGAACCCTAGAGAGTTCTCATTCAGCATTTATTTTGAACACACCTATCCTCCTAACTAACATTCTTCTCTTATTTTTTGCCCATCAACATTTCTTCCAAGTCCCCTTTTATACTCGTCAAGAATTGACGATCAAGTCTTGCATTTGCAGATGAAAGACGCGGACATCAATGTGAGAGAGGGTAAATTTAAAAGGGAATAGCAAAGAATTGACGTCAATTCTTGACCAGTGTAAAAGGCGACTAAGCACACCTAGACATTATCTCTACCCCTCTGGGGGTCCCCGTACAAAAAACACAAAAACTTTACAACTTTTTCTGCTCGCCTGGTAGCTGTATCAGAATTAAGGGCATTAACAGTGCTGACATGAATTCATAACTTGCCCCAATCAAAATGTGCTCAACGCGCCTAAAAAAGTTTTCACTTTGAAATTTTGTCAACGCTTGGAAAGCTTTCATAGTTTCCGTGTTGTGTTATCGCACAAATTCAGTTTTTTTGCAACTTTAAAATAAGAACTGATTAGTAAGTAAGGCACAAAATCGAGTTCTAGTTATGTTGAGAAGCTTAGAAAGCTTTTGATTTTTTTTTAATGCTGCTTGTTTTGAAACAATACCGAAAAAAGAATCGTAAACTTGGAAAGCTTTTATAAGTTGCGTGTTGCTTGAAGATAATGGAATTCTTAATGTGGTTCAAGCTTAAAAAGCTTTTCAAATTTTCATTCCTGATACTAATTTATAAAAGATATTTTTAAAATATATTCGGACGGATTTTTTCAGTTGACAGTTGTAATACCGAATAAAAGTAGAGCTTCTAAAAATGGTATGAATTAGAAATAACAGGTTTTGAAGAAGTTTGAAATATTTTTCTAAATTAGGCTGCAAAGACGCTTTTACTAGCTTTATAAATATTTAGTATAAATTTGTTTTTGGTAGAGTTTTTTTTTTGTGGTATTGTTTTAAGCATTTGTTGTATGGCATTTATATCTATAGCAACTCACTAGGCTGATGAGCTGTTGTTGTTGTTGTTGCTGTTGCTGCTGGTGTTGAGCAGCAGCCTGCTGCTGCGCTTGCTGTTGTTGCTGCTGTTGGTGTTGATGTTGTTGCTGTTGTTGCTGGTGTTCAATGCCATTCGACAAACCATTCGCTACGCCCAGCGCAGTTAATGTTGTTGTCAAACCATTCTGTTGTTGTTGTTGTTGTTGCTGATGCTGTTGTTGTTGTTGCTGCTGGTGGTGGTGCTGTTGTTGCTGTGGCAGGCCTAATACTGATGCTGAGAGGCTGGAATTGTACTGTGTTGCCGGCTGTAGATGTGTCTGTTGTTGTATGATATACGAAAAATTTATATGACTTTCAGTTGTTGTTGTTTTCTAAATTTTATTTAGCAAAATTTTCGATTACAATTTCTAAAGTTTAGAGATGCAAACCAACACCAAAAATGTGATTATATTGAAAAAGTTATAGTTTATTGATCAATCTTGCTTATATAGTACAATGCTTAAAGAATATAATTCATGGCAACTGGGCATGCTTTGCACTTTTACGTTACAATTTTATTATAAGTGTCTTATTTTTTTGGTTAAGTAGAAACAGAAAATAAAGCATTTCATTAAAAAAAAAAAAAAATTCAATTTAGTTCCATACAAATATTCAAATTCAAAATCATTGCATGTTCATTCAATTTAGTTCAATACAATTACTTTATTTTATAACTTTTTTTTTTTTAATAGAAGTAAAAGATTACAAAAACAAACTAAGTACGACATTTTGTTGCTTTTCAATTCATAGCTTATCAGTTTATTATTACATTGCATGTGTGAGTGTGTGATGAAACGTTGTACGTTTTGAATGTGTGATGATAAAGCAAAGCTTTGGCAAATATGTAGATGAATAATGTATGTGAGTGTATGTGTGTGTTTGTGTGTGTGATCTGGCATGCGACCCAAAATAAATCAACAACTTGCGCTCAATGTGGCAACTACAAATACGGCCAACACCAACACCACCTCCATCACCAACAACCAAGTGGTAAGAACTGTAACTAGAGCAACTAGGTGTGTGTTTGTTTTTTTTTTTTCTTTCATTTTCATAACACTTTAAAATTCTTTGCTAAGCTACTGAATACGATGCGTTTTGAATGCGATGCCTTGTAAGAAAAAAAGTAAAAACAAAGAACTCGATTCTATTCTAGGAAAATGAAAAAAAAAATAATAATAAAGTTACTGATAGAAATAACATTCGAAATATTTCAATAAAAAATGTAATAAAAAATGAAATAAAATATTGTTGTGCTACAATTTATATATTTTTTTTTTCAACATATCAAACAGCTTAAATCGAAAATCGTTTAATATTGAAAATATTTATTTATCCCAAACAATTTACATTGAAATCATTTCACTAAAGTGCAGGCTATTTTTTGTTTAAACCTAGTGAGAATTATGCGCTTTAACGAGCATCGAGAACAAATGATTTTAAAAAGAATAAAAAACAGAAAGTTTTTGATACATCTGGTTTTGAAAACGAACTAAAACGTATAAAATAAATTCTACTAGCCCCATACGAATAAATAGCCCTTAACATATTTCAAACCTTATATTTTAAATCAAAAACGTGAGACGTTTTTCGACTTTAGTATTGTAAAATGGAATTTTTCTATGATTCATTAATGAACACTTCACCAGAGCTACGTGTAAAGTTTTAAATCTCTAGCTTATCGGGAAGTGTGATTAAAAAAAAAAAATTACAGAAAATAAATCGATTTTTCTTTTAATTTTAAAGCGGGTTGTCCTCTTAATATTGCATTGTCGTTTAGCTCTGAGCTATGTTTAAAATTTCAAGTCTCTAGCTTATCGGGAAGTCAGTTTAAAATCTATTGCAAAATTTGTACTGGACAGATATACGAGGGCAGGCCAATAAGTAGTCTAAATCTAACTAAAATTATGGGCATCACTGATAAAAACTGTTCCTTGTTTTGACAAGTTCCACCTATCATTAAGCTTTATAATATCTGCAAACATTGCTTTGAAATGATTTCACAATTGCGTTTTTGTGGCATTGTAGTGAGCAAACGTGGCACTCATATCTTGCAGATAGTTAAGTTTTTTCATATGGAAAATTTCGTGCAAAATTTAAACCACTGAGCCATGTGATATGCCAACGGATTCTTGGACTCTATGTGCGGTCTATAGAAGAACACAACTTAGCAGTGACAGGCTTAGAGTGGTCGACGTGGAGTTTGTTCAACCAGTTAATTAATTTGCCAGAAATTTAAGATAGGTCTGGAGTGTTTCTACTGGTAGAATATCAATAGAAGGTGGAGAAACACTTCTGGAACTACTACATTCCAATATTATCTACTTTTAAAAATTTTGTATCTAAAACATTTATATTGTATTCTTATATTATAAGTGGTGTGGATTCAGTATTGGAGTTATAAAATAGGACACAAGACTCGTCCGGAATTATGGAACTAACAACCAGTACATTTGCTTTTCTGGGTGTCATGAATAAATCGCTCATTTCGTGTCACCACCAGAGCTGGGTCGAAAAGTATTCATTACAATTCAATTCCTTGGAATTAGGAATTGGTATTGGTCATTTCAATGCCTTAGGAATGGAATTGGAAAAATGGTCAATTCTATTACAGGAATTGTAATTGGTAATTGAACGCTTCAATTCCATTACAGGAATTGTAATTGGAGGTTACTGTAATCCAATTACAATTGTAATTAATGTTACTGCAATCTAATTACAATTACAGTAACCTCCAATTACAATTTCTGTAATGGCATTGACCATTTTTTCTCAATTCCATTCCTGAGGAATTAAAACGCAATAACCAATTACAATTCCTGTAATGGAATTGCCCATTTTTTTCAATGCCATTGCTGGGGAATTGAGATGACCAATTATGAATTCCTAATTCCAAGGAATTGTTATTGGGGCGGAATTAATTCCAAAAGGAATCATTACAACTCAGCTTTGGTCACCACTAAAAATTTAAAACTCAAAGAAGACCATTTATACAGTTCATATCTCGGTTAAAGAAAGAAAATTCTTATATATTAAAATCTCATGTCACGATGTTTGAGGCCGAACTCCTCCGAAACGGCATTACCGATTTTAATGAATTTTTTTGTATATTTGGTAGGTAGGAGAATAGGTCGAAAAGTATTTTTCAACCCCCCCCCCCCCCCCCCATGCAAAACGGGCGTGGCTTCGCCCATACAAGTCACATTTTCGATACATAATTGCTATGGCAGTAAAAGTCATAGAACATTGAAATTCAGACTGGAGTTACCACTTGGTGATGCCCTTTTAATGGAAAAAATTGGACAAGGGAGTGTGGCTCCGCCCATACAAGCCAAATTTTTGATATCGAATAGCTTTGGAAGTAAAAATCACGGAAACTTGAATCTCAGAATGAAGTTACTATTTGGTGATGTGTTTCTTATCAATGCTGGGGGTGTGGCTGCGCCCATATAAGCCAAATATTTCATATCGTGTAGCTTTGGAAGTTAAAGTCACAGAACATTAAAATTCAGAATGGAGTTACCACGTGGTGTTGTCCTTTGAATGGAAAACTTGGACGGGCATTGAACAAGGGGTTGTGGTTTCGTCCATACCAGCCAAATTTCTGATATCGAATAGCTATGGAAATAAAAGTCACAGAACATTGAAACTCAGAATGGAGTTACTATTTGGTGATGTCGTGCTACGGGAAAACTGGGACGGGCATTGGACAATGAGCGTGGTAACAAACAAAGGGTTAAAAAGTTTTTCTAATATTTATTATTTTTCAATATGTGTAACAACGCACACCAGGTATAAGCTAGTTGTAGTATAAAAAACTAATAACTTCAAATGAATTTAGATATTTTACAAATGTTTTGAATCGTATTGCATTAAAAAAAAAATAAAGTTCCTAAAGTAAATTCGAAGTATTGACCCAAGGCAAATTTAAAATAAACGAAAATAAAATACTTTTCACAGAAATTAGAAAAACTAACAAAGAAAGTATGTACCGTGAAAACACTATTAGAACAAATAAAGCTGAAAAGAAAGGAGGAAAAACAGAAAGAAAAAAATCAATATAGCTTATAACAATGCTCTAAAGAGAACTTATTTTAATATACTAAAAGCGCGTTTTTAGTGCCGGCTAGTTGCTGTGCTGGATCGAGCTGGAAACGCGTTACGTCTTAAGCAACTGGTAGTGCGCGGACTTTTTGCGGGTGTTTTTTGACTATTTTGTATTTGTTTAAATAAAATTATCCAAATATTTTTTTGCAATCGAAGCATCAAAAAAAGTCACGTGATTTCGTGTATACTTTTTGCTTTCCTCAAACCAGCGAATAACAAGTGAAGAGACATAAATGCTAAAAAACGCTGCTGAAACGCACTTTCAGCCACTTCAAGTCACTTGCCATTGCAGCTAGTTTTGACTTGTGTGCAATTGTTTTCTGCTGCTCTTGCTTGCCTAGTGGCAGCGTTTTTATTTCGAATTTATTTTTAAGATAAAAAAAATGCGTGAAAGAATGCACACTAAAAAAACTTACATCAGTTTCTGACCAAAGGTTGTTCGATTTTATGCTTCATACTTCAAGCCGCATAAAGTCACTTGTTCTTCTAACTGGTTTTAATTGTCTTAACTTTTTTCTTTAGTTTTTAGGTATTATTCTTGGTTTTCCAAGAAATCAATACAAAAACTTAAGAGTTTTTGTTGCCTTGTTGTTGGAAAGGAAGACCGTATATAAGAAAATTTGTTAATCTTCGATTGTTTCATATGCAACGCAAAACGAAGAAAAGGCGCGACAGCAAAAAAAAAAAAACCAAATGTATGTATGTTAATGGAATTTTTTTTTTCTTTCTTCTTTTCTATTCAAAATATTAAGTGAGCAATCTGTGAAAATGAAACAAACACATGCAAGCCGTGTGAGCGAGCGAGAAAGCAACAATTGGCACGCTGGCTGTCAGCGCACAAGTTACTTTAAGTTGCTTGTTCGGCAGGCACTATACGCACTTTGAGCTTTTTTCATATGATTGTATGTGCAGCGTTGTTCAGCTCTCCTTCTCGGTTCGGTTCGGCACAGCAACCAGCCGGCACTATAAACGCGCCCTAAGCGAAGTAGCTATATGTGTATAAGACACTGTTTTGCTTTTCATGTGTACAAGTATTGATTTTGCTTACGTTAAAATGTAAGTGGACAAAAAGGTTCACTACAATATTTGTTATGACAGTATGTTATGAGAACAAAGCACAAATAAATTCATACAAGACCCAATTTTTCTGCATACCCACATCTTACCGTTTGCAAAATTTACACTGTAGTACACATGCAAACTTGTAATGCACATATAGCAACTTCACTGAGTATATATTTTATAAATTCATTTAATAGCTAGTTTTTCAAAAGCTTGTCTGATTTCTTGTAAGAGCTCAAACTAACAAGTTGTTGACAGTAAAGCGCCACATGCATTTCCAAAATACTTATATTAACTTAAATACTATTGTGAACTTTATATATGCAGACATTTTTTTAACACTGCTTAGATTTAACACTATTTTTTTTAATCTCATATTCGAGCTAGTGTCAAAAACTTTAATAAAATTTTAAAATATTAATTAAATCAAATGCAGCGATGTTTTTCTAAATTTTTTTTTTTAATATTTTTTCATACATAGTAACAACAAAACAAAATTATGTTTTGCCACAACTTACACGCAAACATGGGGTTAAAAATAATAGAGAGGAAACAAAATATTTTGTAATAGAAAAACTATATATGGCGGAAATTTTATTATGTATGTACAACATGAGCAACCACAACAATAACAACAAGTAGGAGGAGCACAAAAAAAAAATTTATATATATATATTATGAGTGAATTAATTTTAGTTTTAGCCTAAAGCTATAACGATGCAAATTGTTGGACCCACGCCGAGTTTTAGCTTTTATAACCATCATTCCATATGTTTGGACAGAAAACAGAAAAAATAAAAATATTCTATGTATTTTTATGTAAATGCATGAGCAAAAAGCTACTGTTTTGCTGTTATTACTGGCAGCCATTTTGTAAATCAAATTTTTAGAATATCAATAAAAAAAAAAGAATAAAACCACAATTTCCAAAAATAAATTAAATTAAAATATAACAAAAAAAAAAAGAAATACTAGATATTCGAGTGTACCAACCAACAAATTTATTGTTTTAATATTTTCTGATATTTTTATGACATGCCACAATTCATTGCATACATATGGGCGCAGATGCAAGTAGAACAAAATATAAAAAGTATAAATAAAACGCTAAAAAAACTCACCTTTTTTTGTTGCATGTACATTTGTGCTGCAGCGGCCGCAGCTGCAGCAGCCGCGGCTGCGGATGTGGCGCTGCCAGGTGGTGGTGCACCCTCTGGCTTAATTTGTGACACCTGTTCGGCTTTGACGGCTGCAACAGCCATTGAAAGACTGTCTGCAGCGGCAGCGCCGACTTGTGTTGGTGCAGCGGCAAAGCCAGCGGGAGCGCCCGGAAATGGAGCGACACCCGCCTGCACCATGTGCTGCAAGAGAAAGAGAAAAAAAAAATGAAAAAAAATTAAATGTATGCATATTGAAAATAGAACAAAGTAGATATGAGTGGAATTTTTAATAAGTTCCTAAAAATATGAAATAGAATACTTATAACGAAGCACAGCATGGTATAGCATAACAGTGAATATGTGATTCTGCTGCATGCCTGCACATAGTAGAGACTGCAAACACACACACATATACGCAAAGCTTCACTCACTACCTTTATGTTTGTGTTATCCTGGACAGCCAGCATAATAATAAAATCCTTAATTAACTTGATTTAATTTGTATCTGTGTATCTGACTTTTTATGTACAGCACCAAAAACAAAAAAAAAAACAGTGCAAAAATTTCAACAGTATCAGCCTAGCTTATCTTTGTTGGCAGCATAACAAAAAATTCGGATTTTATCAATAAAATTTTTTGCAACCAAAAATCTGGGCTACACAAGAAAAAAAAAAAAAAGCTACACGTAGGCATTATTTTAATTATATTGTAATGACTTTGTTATTGGACAACTCTGAGCGAGGCACGTCTGTATGCGTGTGTGGCATATGTGCGTGTACGAGTGTGTGTGTGTACCTGTCATGGTTTAATTGATATGACAGAGCAGTAGATACATATTTATTCTAATATCTAATAACACAGCATCACCTTCTTTTCTCTTATGGCAGTAGCTATAATACAAGCGTGCCCAGAATAAATTTTATTCAATATTATAATTATTTTTCATGTATGGCTTAAAGCATCCAGATTTAATCATCTATATGTCTGTTGGTTAATTCGAAATGTGGTTCGTTGTTAAACAATAGATTAAACATTATTTAAATATAAGTAGCTTTAATACGGATTTAATCAAACGGATTCCGTTTCGTATATAAAATATATTCATATATATATTAGGGCAAACAATTATTGACGATGTAACTATAATGATCAAAATCTACCTTTAGTAGACCTTCTAGAGAAATCTAGAATCATCAAATTTCTAATAAAAAAATCTCTCTCGAATTAACCCGAATAGGGGTCAAATACATGAGCTGCAACGATTATTTTTGATCTTTCAACATTTCTTCTGAACAAACCTAACCTCTATCTGCCATCCTTCTGGGGGTCCCGATGCAAAAAACACAAAACTGTCGATTATAATTTATATCTCTCCCAAATGGATTATTAGAGAGGAAAATATATGCGGTGGTGCTATGCATTTTTGTCCCTCAACATTTCTACTCAACGCATCTTACCCTTGTCTGCCACCCTTCTGGGGGCCCCCATACAAAAAATACAAAAGCTGTCAATTATAAATTATATTTCTCTCGAACTGATCACTAGAGGGATCGACATTCAACATTTCTCCTGAACACACTTACGCCCTCGCCCCCCACCCCCCAGCTAGTGGCACCTGTGGACCTTTCCTTTTTAGAGGAAGTTTTAATCTCGTTATAATGAAGTCATTTTTAAATTTCTCTTCTAACGCATTCAGAGTCTGGAATCTGGACTGAGAATTCAACAGAGTAGCAAGCCTTGGCAAAGTTTTTTAATATATGTTTATTGTCAAAATAAATTAATTATTGAAGCAAACATAAAATTATAAATTCAAGAATTGGCTATTTTCCTAGTCTTTTACTAATGCCAAAGTAAATATATCTATACTATTATATAAAATTGAAGTGAAATTTTTGTTTTCAGGTAAACTCCAAACGTACTGGTTCGATTTGTATAAAATAACTTTTAAAGTGTCGTATTTAGGCTACAGTACAGTATAGGAGGTATTTTCTTTTCAAAATTTAAAAGAAAAATATATTAAATTAAAGTCCAAAGTTTTTTTATGAATCATCTCCGATGCCACGCATTGCCTGATCGTTTTTTTTCATGCGTTTGTGTTGCGAGAGTTTCAATCAACTCCAAGTTGCTCTCTACTCTACTTTTTTTGTGTTTAGCTAGCACTGCACAACAAAAAAAAAAAAAAAGAAAAATTACGGATGAGCCTCGAGCAAGGCGAAAGTGAGATATATAACAGGTCATTCAATAAGTCCGTACGTAGGATAAGTAAGAAAAAAAAACCAAGTTTTGACGAAACTCTATTATATTATTCAACATAGTTGCCTTCGAGAGCGATACAACGAGTATAGCAATTTTCCAACTTTTCGATACCACTTTTATAGTAGGAGATCTCTTTCTCGTCAAAATAGGCCTCAGTTACCGCGATTATTTCATCATTGGACTTGAATTTCTTTCCAGCAAGCATTCTCTTGAGTTCTGAAAACAGGAAAAAGTCGCTGGGGGCTAAATCTGGAGAATACGGTGGGTGGGTAAGTAATTCGAAGCCCAATTCATTCAATTTTGCCATCGTTTTCATCGATTCGTGACACGGTGCATTGTCTTGGTGAAACAACACTATTTTTCTTTTGCAAATGTGGTCGTTTCTTCGCGATTTCAGCCTTCAATCGATCCAAAAGTTCACAGTAATAGTCGCTGTTGATGGTGGTGGTTCCTTTTTGGAGATGAATATTATTCCTTTCGCATCCCAAAATACAGACACCATCACCTTATAAGTCGACTGTTGGGTCTTTGCTCGCTTTGGATTCGGATAGTGAAGCCATGTTTCATCCATTGTCACATATCGACGATAGAATTCGATTTTATTGCGGTTTAACAGCGCCAAACACTCCTCTGAATCATCAATTCGTTGTTGTTTTCGGTCGGCTGTGAGCTCACGCGGCACCCACTTTGCACAGAGCCTGCGCATACCCAAATGTTCGTGTAAAATGGTAAAAACACTACCGTCTGATTTCTTTACAATGTCAGCTAGCTCGTGCACCTTCAATTTACTATCGTTCATAACCAATTTGTGCATTTTTTTGATGTTTTGTGAAATAACAGTCTGATTTGGGCGTTCAATGCGCTCTGCATCATTTGTGCTGGTACGACCGCGTTTAAATTCAGCAATCCACTTTTCTACCATTTGTCTCGATGGAGCAGAGTCCGGATAATGTTTATCAAGCCATTGTTTGGTTTCCACTGTATGTTGTTTTCATCAAAAATCAATTGGTACTAAATAATCTAGAAACGCCATATATGTGTCATTCTATGGACTTTTTGAACGTACTGTTAAAAACTAAAATTAGCAAACTTCAGCGTGTTTAGTATTTTTTATATGAAGTTTTTGCGTTCTATCTTACTCTATACTCATTTAAAGAGTAACAAAAACGTGTTAGCGCTCTTTATTGATATAGAGAAAACGTCCGTGACGAAGCCGTGGACCATTGTGACCTGCTAGTATATATATACTTTTTATGGTGGTCTATTTCCCAAATTGACTATTAAAATTAAATTTTTTATTAAAACAAAACAGACAAGATATGCTCCTTTTTAATTATTTTAAGTGTGAAACAATGCACCGATTTTGTAATTTCTGTAAAAAATTCAACTATTTTTAACCATATTCAATAATTTTCTTATTATATTTATGGGTGAATTTCAAATTAAACGTTTTTTTCACAACTATTTTTCACAAAAATACACTAAAAAAATACTACGAGTATTGTAAAATAGAACCAATTTATTTATAATAAATTTATATATATTAAATTTATATATATTAAATAAGAAATAAGGCTTTTGGAGTTAGGGCAAATTTCATAGTTTAATATTTACAAGCACCAATTATTTTCTCCTCTCTCTTGCCTATTTCATAGAAAAGCATTCGTCCCCACTCTTACCAGCAGTTATTCAATATAGAAAAAGGAAACGTAAAGAAAGAAAACTACAAAGAATATGCATTGATTTGCAATGCCAATATAAAATTCTAAGTAGTTTTTAGTATTTTTAAAGTTTACATAGAGGAATTTTTTTTGCAGAATTTGTGTTGTCAACGCTTCGTGTCAGGAGTGTTATGTTTTACTTTATTTGTTCTAATCTTTATTATAGTTATTGATATGTCGTCAAGTGCATAACTGCTAGAAAACACGATTTATTGATTTCAGTTTAACTAAATAAGTGACATTTTTATGTGTTTATCAAAATTTAATCAGCAGCTTATGGTTAATATAGATTAATATGTCAGGAGTGTTATCTATGTTTTTGCGGTTTTAAGTATTAAAAAAAAAGTTTGTGTTTCAAGTATTGAAAAAAGTGTTTGTATTGCTTAGATTTTCACTGTTTCCTATGAGCATTTAGTGCAGAATTTTTTTCAACAAAAATATTAAAAAATCGTTAAAAGTCCTGAGTGTTGTTTCAACAGCAACGTCTATGCCGTCAAATTACTAAAACTTTTGATATTCTTTTAAAATTTTTAGCTTACCAAATTATCGAATGCTAAAATCAAGAAATTTTTAGTAGACTTTAACACTATTTAGAGGTATAACACTCAAGACAAAAATTGTATGCACTGCTGCAAAAACTTAAAAAAAAATTAATTTAACATAATTTTTTGAAGAAAGTTCCAGTGATTTTGGGTTTAATATTAATTTTCACAACAGCGGCCATACTTAAAGTTGAACGATATTAAATTTGAAAAAAAAAATTAAAAATTTCTGTCAAATCTATATTTTTTTAAAATCACTCAATATTTCTGGTTTTTTTTAAATGAATTAAATAAATAAATATTTAATTTAATTTTTTAAAATATGTTATATTTTAGTAGTATTTTAATTATGTTGATATTAAAAACCGGTTAACCTATTTAAGCCGGTTTGTTTCTATATTCGAAAAATCGATAATTAAAAAAATCGCCATTTTTGGGTTAATTGAGAAAGCGGTTTTTATATTTTGTAGAATATTTAACAGCACTACTTATAATCACAAATTTTTGAGTTAATTACAATTGTTGTTGACCAAAATACTTTTCGTTTTTCAAGAAATGCGACAAAACTCAATAATCAATGTTAACATTGAGGCTTCATTCAAAGCTGAAGTTGGTATTTTTATTTAAATTAAAACTAACATTTTGCTAATAACTGCAACTTGTTAAGTAACAGCTTTTCAACAAGTTTTACAGATAAAATCATAAATGAAAATTGATTCAAACTATGTACATGCAAATAAGCAACAACTAGCTGCCAGCCACGACAACATTTCATAAAAGATCTATAAAAGCAACACTTGCCAGCCAGCAAAACAATTGGCGCTTGATGCCATTTAAAACAATAGAAGCTGCAAGCAGGAAAAAAATAAAATAAAGCTTTTAGCTAAGGTTTTAATAAGCTTTGGCTATTCAAGCCAAGTTTTTTTTTTCTGCTGCGGATATTGTTGCTGGCAACAGAATAAAATAACATAGATAACAATAAAACTAGACAGTGAAAATAAGAATTAGAAGTTGTGAAAATAGCTGGGCAGATGATGATGACGAAGTTACCGACAATGACGCAGTGTATTGTCTGTGATGAAGTATGCCTAGAACACAGTTATGTTTAAAGTGCTGCCAAGAACCGCAAATTTACACACAATATGGAACAGTCGAACAGCGCAACAATGCCGCAGCTGCAGTCGGCCATAACAGTTTACAGCTATTCAACGCGTAATACTTTTATGCTCGATTTAATTATGCCTGCCGTGATTCTGCTTATCACTTTTTTTATTTTCAGGAATTTTTCTAGAGCTGTCCATCCCGATGTAAGAAGCGAAGATTCTGGTTGACATGGCGGACACCAACTTAATGATAAGCGAATAAAATAAGTTAAGGGTCGAGAAAAGCAGCGCACTTAAGCAGGCCATCAATATTAAGTGGCACCAATTTGTATGAATTAATTAAAACCTGAAGTGTATGAAAAAAAAAAAATATAAAGGAAATTGGAGCTTGAACTGCCAAGCAGATTCAAGGGCAGAATATTGCCGCTAAGTGAATGCATAAAAGTTCAGGCTTAAAGACATCTGTGAACTTTCGGCATTTGGATGCCATCGTATGTTTGTTTTTAATTGTTACCTCCCACCATGCCCCCTTATTATACGTTAATGAGAAGCTACATGTAAATGCCTTCTCACACAGACAGCCACACACATCCAATACAGATGGTGCCATTAAAGTTGCTTACATTGTTGTTGTCTGCATTGCATAAAAGCTTTGCTTCTTTTTGACGAAGGTAAACAAAACAAAAAGCATGGAATATATTGTCGCTTTATGTGTAACTGTCGCCATTTGCTCAGAGTTATAGAATTGAGCACGCGTCGCAATTAAAACATTTGCAGTAGCAATAATTGTGCATAGTTATGTGTGTGTGCAAAATATCCCAGTAGTTCCGTTCTTAAAGAAATCGTAAGAGAATCCTGCATGATTTTTTCCGATTCATTGACGAAATATGCTGCTTCGGCCATACATTTCATTGACGAAATTCCATGTACAGTCAGGGAATAAACTTTTCATACACCCCCTAAAAACCAAGAAACTGTTAAACAAAGAACATCACAGAAAGTGTTGATATGCCGAAATGATTTTATTGCTTTTTTATAAGTGTACAAAAACAAAAATTTTCATTTCTCTGAAAACATAACGGAATATCAAAAAAAAAAAAAAAAAACTAAAAATTAAGAGGGAAAAATGTGTTCATACATTGAAATATTCTTACATAAAATATAAAATTAATTACGTTTTTCAATAATTCTTATTAAAGTTAATATTTTGTCGGTCCACCATTGGCATCAATGATTGCCTGCAGACGTCTTGGCATTGATATGACCAGATTTTCAGTCGTATCAGAAGTTATTTGCGACCAGGCTCTTCGTAAAGCTTGTTTTAAGGTTTCCTTGCTGGTAATATCGGCATGACGAATTTTTCTTTTTAAAATATCCCAAACATGTTCAATGGGGTTTAAGTCCGGTGATTGGGGAGGGAAGTTCAACTGTCTTGGTGCATAATAAAGCAACCAATGTGCGCTGTATGTATGAGATCGTTGTCCTGTTGGAAAATCTAGTGCTGGCCAAGATCCAACATATACGTATCAACCGATGGTTGTAAATTATCTTCTAATAGCTGTTTATAATAGTATCGATCCATAATACCATCTATAAACACTAATCGGCCAACCCCAGACGCTGATATGGCTGCCCAAGTCATTACGTTGCCACCACCATGTTTCACTGTTGGAACAATATTATTCGAATCCAGTGCTGTATTTTTTTCGCCATATCTTTCCGCGGCCATCATTTCCAAACAAATTAAATTTACTTTCATCCGTAAATAAAACCTTGATGCTTTTTTGCAAACTCAATGCGAAGTCTCGAATTCTTCTCGGATATCAATGGTTTTCTGCGGGGAACTCTGCTTGCATAACCGTTAGCTCGTAATGCATTTCGTACAGTTTTTGGATGAACTGTCTTGGACGAAGTGTTAGCGATTCTTTCAGCTATTTTTGGGTCAGCAATTTTTGGATTTATTTGTACTTCTTTTAAAATCAGGCTAATATCACGTCTGGAGAGTTTCTTTGGACGTCCTGACCACGGCTTGTTTTCAATGGTACCAGTATTTTTATATTTTGTTATAATGTATCGCACCGTAGCGAAGGGTACATTTGGTAATTTGCTGATTTCGCGATAGAATTTGCATTTTGTATGCTCTTGTACAATTCAATTCTTAATTTCGAGGCAAGTTTCTTTGCGCGCACTCATCTTGAACACATGATCACTATTTTAACAATAAAATGCCAACCTATCATTCAACCAACACGTGCTCCACTTGTATTTCAAAAACTAACGGTATTGCAATACGCAGTTTATGAATGAAAGAAAAAATATTTACACTGCTTTAACACTTTTTTCCCTCTTCAATTTTATTTTTTTTTTTGTAATATGTTATGTTTTGAGAGAAATGGAAATTTTTGTTTTTGTTTGGTTTTTAGGGGGTGTCTGACTGTAAATGTTCCAAATTCGTGCAAGAACGGAATACAGAAACATTGAGATTTTTCATACACGAATACCTCACCGAATTGTTGGGAAAGTTTCGTTAACAAACAAAATACAGAAATGTGAAAAAAAAATATTATTTTTATTTTATTTTATTCCTTGATTTTATTTTATTAAAAAAAACATGTGCAATAAATAATTTTTTTTTTATCACATTATCCGAATCTGTATTTTTTGATATATCAGTCATTTGGGCCATTATTATACCACGTTTACAAAATGATATATATATATTAACTTTTGACGAAAAAATTACACCGAAATATAAGAAAAAATTAAGTTTTATAGGGAAATCATGAATGAAAACAAGGCACAAAGTTGAAGAATTTTCGACAAGAAATAAAAGAGAGAAGAGTTTTAGTGTGTTCTACGGCTTTCGTTGTTGCTTTGTTCTTTTAGTTTTTCTTTTTTTTATTGTTGACGAATCCAATGCAGATGAGTTAAAGAATATTCTGCAAGCCTGGCTTATGCAGCAAATTTCTTAAAGAAATCACCAAAGATCCATTCATCCATGAATCCTGAGACTGCTGGGATGTAATAAGACGCTGCAAAGTATGCTTTAACTTTTGTTTAAAACATTTGCTACACAATATAACTAAATTATTTGGAGTTAGTTCTGGGACACGAATAATTTTGAGGCAAGTTAATTATTATAACTGAAA
The DNA here is from genome assembly GCA_914767935.1 of Coremacera marginata. NCBI lineage: Eukaryota > Metazoa > Arthropoda > Insecta > Diptera > Sciomyzidae > Coremacera > Coremacera marginata. Next base: position 21,537,684 of record OU612047.1, read on the forward strand.
TTCTTAAGTGTTTCTTTAGAATTTTTGCTGAGTTAGTGGAGACGCTCAAAATGTTGATGCAATAAAAGGAGTTGTTGAACAAGTTTAGTACAAATGTCAAGCTTTTTTATTTAAAAATTAATTTTTATTTTTATTTAAAATTTAAAAATTTATTTTGTTTAAAAATGCGAAAAATGTTGCCTACGCCATTTTTGCTGCAAGTTAAAAATAAAATTAAAATATATCTGTAATTGTCTAATTTAAAAGGCAAATTGAATACCTTTTTCTCTTCCTTTTTAATATGTAAGACATAACGATAAAAAATGATTTTTTTTTAAAAAACGATTTGGCAAAAAAAAAAAAATAAACGAAATGGCCATTTCAGCCCTTGAAAGGACTTTGACTGAGTTTCTTATGATCAATTGTGTTGCGTGTGTTGTGAAATGTTTGAACATAAATGATCGAGAGCTGGACCTACCGAAGAAGCTTTTCATGGCAGTCTTTTACTCTCTGAGGTTTGCCATTGTCTGCAGAGAGGTGACGGCCGAACAGAAAAATTAATTCAATGGAAAAAATTTTCTGTGTCAGATGGAGGATTCGAACCTGGGTTCTCTGGCGTATGAGACACACACTCTACCCACTACGCTACGGCCGCCGCCATAAACGATTTATCAATAAAAAAAAAAAACATAGATGGGTCAACACATGCGTTGGACTCACGAGAGAAGCGAATCTTTTTCGCAGTTTCACAGATTTTATAATTTAATGGGGTTTTTTTTATTCAAATAACTATTAAATTTCAAAAAACATAAAGTAAATTGAAAAAACACACGTTAAAATTCACACTCGGACATTTTATAAAATTTCTTTATTTTATTACATGTCACATTAATTGTTATTTCAACACACTTGTGGGCAATTGTTAGTTTTTCTGCGCACTATGTAAAAACAAAAACATGTACCAAGAACAACACAAACGCATTCACATTAAAAAAACAATACCGACGCTGATGACATCTTGTAGCAAGCAGAAGCAACATTTTTGTAATATTTTGCTGTTTGGATAACTGTTAAATATGTTGGATATATAGGATAGCCAATACACAATTCTTTTATAGATACATTTTTTTGATCGGCTGCAACATAGTTTCCAGGATGAACACTTTTGTTTTGGGGTAAGTTTCGGGGTGTGGAATTCTGATTTTCATACAAAAATCCCTTTTCGGTCAAAATATCGGTGCCAAGGACGATAGACCGAGGCTTGAGCATACTACCAGTCGATTTTCAATATAAAGATTGATTTTGAGCAAAAATCCAGGATTATAACTTTTGTTTTGGGGTGTCTATTTCCCCAATTATTCCACCCAATTATGGATGTGGAAGATGGTTTGGGGACGAAAGGTAGGGCTGAAGATTTTGGTCTATCTTCACAGAAGTCTTTCTAAGAATTTTCGAAATAGATTTTCTATGAACAAATTTAATAAAAATTTGGTTTTTGCAAAATAACTCTCAAAACATCAATGAAATCTGAACATAAACAAAGCTTCTGGTACTGATGGCATACCACCCCAATTGGGCTAAAAGCGTGTGCTTCTACACTGACTCGGCCTATGCGAAACCTTTTGAACATCTACTACAGGACAGGACAGGAGTATTTTCATCTTGTTGGAAGGTCGCAAATGTCCAGCCGGTATCAAAAAAGGGCGATGCTACGTACCCTGCAAACTACCGGCCCATAGCGATATGCGTCACGCTCGCCAAAGTTGTGTAGAGCATAATTAACTTCAACCCAATGAACTACTATCTGGAGAACAACGAATTGCTTAGTGAGCACCAGTATGGTTTTCATAGGGCCCGCTCTACTGGTGACCTGATGGCGTATCTCACTGAAAAATGGAACCAATGCGTTCAATTATTTGGTGAGAGCAGGGTTGTTGCTCTGGATATTTCAAAGGCATTCCCGCGAGTGTGGCATAAAGCGCTTGTGTCAAAATGAATTGCATATGGTGTCGGTGATAACTTTGCTCGGGGGATCACGTGTTTCCTTAAGGACCGAAGTATCCGTGTTGTTGTCGACGGAATTTCGTCAAATGAGCACGCCATCAACGCAGGAGTACCGCAGGGTTCTCTATCACCAACTTTGTTCTTGGTTTTTATCAACGACCTTCTGTCGTTGACCTACAACCCAATTCATTCTTTTGCGGACGACAGCAGCATTTGCCATTCATATTACTTCAAAAAACGTCCAGACTCTTTGGAGATTGAGAGAAAAAGGCAAATTATGATGATCTTCTCTTAACTCTCTTGGGCATCCACGCAATGTTGATGTTGAAGCCTTCTGTACAGGTGCTATTATGAGAAGTGTTCAAGGGAGTTAAATGGCTTGACGCCACCAGCTCGTGTGTTTCCTAGGTCCATCCCTTTACCATTGCCTCTTTGCCGAATAGAACATCGCATTACCGAGATAATTCGTTTTTCGGTTGCACAGTAAGTTTGTGGAACAATCTCCCTGCGAATGTGTTTCCCGGTAGTTTCGGGCTGTGTAAATTTAAAACAAATCTTCACCAACACTACTCCATCTTTCCACCCTGCAACTAACACATTTAAAGAGGGCATCCCCTGAGCGTTGGTTAGTATAAAAAAAAAAAATAAATTGGCTAAAAGTAATCGCCTTACTTAAATTCCCTAGACTTTCCATCCGACAAAAAAATTTTGAAATTACATGGACAGATAAGAAAAGTTTCATGGCTATAAATATGTATTCAATATAAATTTTTTAAAAATTTTGGACTTAGAAGACCAATATTTTGAAAACTACAAATTATAATGAACTGAAACAGCCAGAAATAATTAAGGGGTCTTCTCATTGAGCAACTTTTTTTTCAACTTTTTTTTTTTGCATTTATTTATTTATTTATTGGGTAGTTGTGAATATGCCCCTAAAAGGATTTTTAGAAATTCGAAATACTTTAGAAGATACAGCCTTTTTTGTGAAGCAAGGTCTGATGGACAAGAAGGTGATGGAGGTAATAAAACCAGCTTACGAAGCGCTGTCGGCAGATAATTTGCTTGAAAGATGCCTTGGATCTGAAACTCAGAATTCCAATGAGTCCTACAATTCTGTTCTTTGGTCACTTTCGCCCAAACACATCAACTCAGGCGCACGCACCATCGAAGTGGCCAATTTCATTGCAACGTGCCTCTTCAACGACGGTTTTATACCCATACTTAAAATTATGGGTTTGATGGGTATTGCGATTGGCAAAAACGCATACGAATACGCACTATCTCGCAATGAAGACAGATTGAACCGATCAGAGACTCGAGCTGCGGCATCATCAAAAGCTGGCAGAACGGCTCGCAGAGCAGAGAGGGCAGCAGAAAGCAGTTTCTACGAAAAAGAGGAAGGTGGCCTGTATGGAGCTGGCATCGCCGACTAATATTTGTAAGTAAAAATTGTCAGCTCTTTAAAACTGCATTTAAACATTTTTTTTTTTCCCAAAAAAATTACTTCAAACTTTAAACGCGTTTGTCTCGAACCCACGTTTTTCGAACTGGCGGCCATGATATCTCCAGTTCAACTGAACCGATTTTCATGAAACAAAATGGAATCGACGCAGAATTGTCACCATTCTCGGGTGAACCTCGGCCATAATTTTAAAAAATTTTTTACTATTTTTTTTTTACACTAAACAACAAAAAAAAACCAGAAATTGAAATTTTTTTTTTGAATGGCCGCCATTTTGTCAAAAAAAATCACAAAATTAAGCTTGAGGTTCACCTGAGAATTACATCTATACTGATTATAACCCCGTGTTTTTTTTCATTTCAGACGCTCCGGAGACCCGGAATCGTGGCCGCCGTGACGACACCTTTTTTTTCACCACCAACTTTGAAGTTTCATTACTTTTTGAACAGCCCACGTATCGAGGCAAAAAAAATTTTTTTATTTACTTTGAACCTTTTGTAATACAATAAATAAAAAAAGTTTTCAATTATTCTTTGCGTTTTCAAATAAGAATTTTTTTAAAAAGGGTCCATAAAACGGGTTTTGAATGAGAAGACCGCCTTAAGCCTAATATTACCTATTCAAACCCTTTAAAGGCGATTGAAATCGGCCGATGCGTTAAAAAGATATGGTTCAATTAACAGAAAAATAATCGTTTTTCATATTTTTTCCCATGTCTTCAAAACTTGATCTGATAGAATAAAATGGACAGCAGATTTGAGTTCAGCGCGCAAAAATACATATAGAATCTTTTTCGTCTTTGCTGGTGCAAAAGTTGACCCTTATTTGTAAACTTGTGTTATTGATATCAACACTCTTCGCCTAGCTTCCGTTTAAAAAAATTTTAATCGAAAAGTATGCGTACCATCTTCTTCGGATAATTTAGCCCCTTGCTACTAGGAGTTCTAGATCCACCACTGTTGCTTTTGCAGTAGCATATTTTGAGGCATAACAGAAAAGAAAAAGTACTTCAAAATATTTCAGAGATTGCAGCGAAAAGTATCATATTTAAATAAACAAATATTTTTTATACTTTTCAATTATTAACCCTTGGCTGCCACACCTCGCTACAGTTATATAGATTCCATCCTATGGTAACTCATTACCACAACTAACCAAGGGTTAATAACTGAAAAGTATAAAAAATATTTGTTTCTGTAAAAATTTTCAAAATGAACATGATTATTCTTAAAATGAGCATGGGAAGGATATTGAAACTTAATAATTAACAGAAAAGGAGTTTTGTTAATACTGATTCACATGGTATGAAAATAGGTTTTTTGTAACAAATTTTGATTGGAAAAGAATATTGGCATATTTTTTTCAAATAAATTATTTTTGAAGCTATACTCTTTTATAAAAATTATAAAAAGAACATTTTTAAAAAAATTAATTTCATCAAAAAAATCGTTTATGATAGAAATGGTTAATAAATTTTTGTTTAAAACTGAAACAATTTTTGCTAATAAATGTGATAGGGAGTTTAAAATGCAATTTTTAATTTAAATTATTTTTACAACAAAAACAAATTTTACATAATTTTTTTAAGAAACATTGAATATTTTGGGCTTTTTTTGAAAAAAATATTAAAAATACAAATGTACAGTAATTGGTATTGTTAAAATATTTTTTGGCAAGTACTTTTATTAAACTTTATAACGAAAAAAAAAAAATTTTGTGAAATATGTTGAAAACTAACGGAGATATTTACATTAAAAGTCATATTTTTAAATTTCCGTTGGTTTTTTCTCATTCCTTCGGGCAAACAAGTTAAAAGAACAAAGTTGTATAGAAACCCTGTTAAATATTAACTTTTCCGATCAAATATTTACACATACGGAAATTTTGAGAAAAAACAAAATTTTTGATACCCATTTAAGAAAATAAATGCATATTTTAATAAAGGAAATTTTAGTATAAAAAGTTAAAAATTTTAAAAAACAATAAAAAGGTAACTTTTAGCATTCTCTTAAATCAAATATAAATGAAAATGGAACAATTTCGAAAATGCGCTCCTTATGATATCGACTTAATACTGTTAAAAATTACAACAACAAAATTACAATGAAATTTATTTACAATGAAATTGTGGCAAAAAAACGAAATTTTCGCTGATTTTAAAACGTCATTTTGAAACCGTAAACTATCGATTGAGCATGTATAAAAAATACGCCAACCTTAGATTTTTGTCCTCTATCACATATCCAAAAATTATTCAAATCGGTGAGTGACACCTGGGGACCTTTCCTTGTAAGCCGCATGTGTTTTAAAGACATTTGCAAGCGATTTATGTGCCAAACTTTGTATTCATTTTTGCTCTTAAAATTATGTATGAGTAAGAACAATACAAAAACAATTTTAAATAGTTAATTAAGTCAGCTCAATCTTTGCTCTAGCTAAAGAAAAATCTAGATCAAGCTATAAATAAGTGAGCAATTATTAATAAAGACACATAAACGGCAACAAGAACAACAAAAGACAAATTTCACGAATATAAAGTAGATGATACAAAGGCAAAGGAAAACATTGCAATAAGCTTCATATTTTATATGATAATAAATGGAACTTCATTAAAAATGTGGCAACCATTTATTAGGCAGGATAAAAATAACAAACGAATAAATAGAATAAAAGAAAAAAAAAAAAAATAAAAACAAACAAACATGACTAACTAGGCGTGGAATATTTTTAAATTTGTTTTTTTTTTTCTGTTTTAGTAGCTCATAAAAATTTTGACGCCCATAAACGATTATTTAAAGTTCCACATACGTCGCGATGTACCAGAAATATGCAAAATAAATTTAATAGCTAAGAAAAATTGCAGACAATTGTTTCTGTTTAGTTGAAAATAAACATATATATAGCTGATGTTGTCAACATATTTTGAAGATGATGTTTATGATAAATTTAAATTTTAATTTAACAACAGCAACAGCAGCAGTTGTTGGTTCAAATCACACGTATGTGATAAGCAAATTTTTAATTTTAATTAAATACACTCAATTTGCAGATAAAAATATGAGCACAGGGCGACGAAATTTTATTCAGAAATACTTGGCATGCAATTAATTTGCACGTCTCTATAAAAGCTTCAACAAGCTTTTGATAAATTAGCTTACATTTTAATATTGTGCGCATAATTAAGAAAATAGAACATAAGCAGCCTGCGGCTGCTCATAAATAAAAGTGAGAAATGTTTTTAGAAATTATAGCAAAAAAATATTAATTTTAATAAGAATGCAAAATATGTGAATATTTTATGCAATCTAGTTGACACGCTCAGGTGTGTTCTGCAGCAATTGTAGCGTCAGCTTTTGGAACATATTTAGACTAAATTTTTGGCAACTTATTTAAGACAACTACTTTATAGCACTCGAATGAATGTAAAAAGCTATTGATTATAATAGTGTCATATATATATTTTTTTTGTAAACACTTAATAAATTTAAATTTATTGTCATAAATTTATTTTGCTTATTTCATATTTATGTATCTTTCATTTATTTCTAATTAATTGTTTATTTATTTTTCATTCTTACTACCTACACACTATCGTGCTGAATCATCTGTATTAATCTTTTTATAGAATTTTATTTTTATTTTTTATTTTTTTCTGCTCGACTTGTTATTTTTGCCAATTTGACATGCTTCAAAATGTCACACATCAATGTGGAACAACAAAAACAACAACAATATCAACAACAACGTACAAATTTACACGTTTTCAATTAAGCTAAAATAATACAAATTTTGACAGCGTTTGTGAAGAGTGCAGCAAGCAACTTTTTTAATGTGATGATGATGGTGATGATGATGATGATGGCGGTTTTTGTATTGCCACAAAAATATTGCATAGAAAATTTTTGCTGCAGAAGCCGATGAAAGCTTTTAATAAATTTAATTAGCCGCTGCAAATTTGCTGTGAAAATTTATTATGCTGCTAATGAGGCGTGGCAATGCAGTGCTTTGAAGTTTCGCATAAATTACTTCCACACTCAATGCAAAGAAAAAGAAGGAAATTTTTTGATATTTAATATTTTTTAAAATTTGATTTTATTTACATATAAAATAATTTTTATTTAAAGTAAAATTATTTTTTTTTATAATTTTTATATATTTTTTAAAAAATTTAATTTAATAATATATTCAAATTTGTTTGCGCTTTTTTATATTTTGGTTTTTTTTTGTATTTTTTTTGTTATGGAATGTTTTTTTTTTTATTGAAGTGAAAACTTCTTATGTGGAGTTACTCTCAGAGCATAACGTAACGTTGAGAAAGTATATTATTACTTGATATTGAATATGCATAATACACATACATAAGTCATAAGGTAAAAAAGTCATAAAGTAAAAAAAGTCGCAAGGTACAAAAAGTAGCAAGGTACTAAAAGTCGCAAGGCAGAAAAATCGCAAAAAAAAAAGTTGTAACGTACATAAAGTTGCAAGAAACAAAAATTCAATGTGTACAAAAAGTTGTAAGGTAAAAAAAGTCGAAAAAAAAACTCGTAAAGTACATAAAATCATAAGGTAAAAAGACGAAAAGTAAAAAACTAGCTAGGTACAAAAAGTAGCAAGATATCAAACAAACAAGATTAAAAAGTACCAGGGTATAAAAAGTCGCAAGATACAAAAAGTCGCAAGGTACAAAATGTCACGAGGTAAAGAAAATGTGAGACACAAAAAGACTCAAGGTAAAAAGTTGCAAGGTACAAAAAGTCACACGGTCAAAAGTTGCAAAGCAAAAAAGTTGCAGGCTACAAAAAGTCGCAAGGAACTAAGCCACGTAGCGAAAAAGACGTCACAAGGTACAGAAAAAGTGTAGGATAGAACAATTTCTAAGGTAAAAAATTAGCAAAGTTAAAAACAAACGCAAGGTACTGAAAAGTAAAAAAGAAGAAAGGTTCAAAAGTTGCAAGACATAAAAGTTGCAAGGTAAAAAAAAAGTTGCAAGGCACATAAAGTCGCATGCTAAAAAAAGTCGTAAGCAACATATATTCGCGTGTTTAAAACAGTCGCAAAGTAGAAAAAGTCACAAGTTTAAATAAGTCGTAAGGTACAAAAAGTAGCAAGGCACAAACAGTCTCACGACACAAAAAGTTGAAAGGTAAAAAAGTCGCAAGGTTTTTTTTTTTTGTTTTTACGCTATGTCATCGTAAATTTCACTAAATACATTAACAGTTCCAAAATAAAAAATAAAAATAATTGTTGTTTTTGGTTTATTCTTATGGATTTATTGTTCTAAAGTTTAATGCGCATTTTTTGTACACATATTATGACGCGCAATATTTGTTTTTGAAGTGAGAGCAATTTACTGACATTTGAATTAACGCCTTGAAGTGGTCAGTAGTTCACCAGAATAAATTATAAGTGAACGCTTAAAGTCAATCAGCCTTACCAAAAAACTAATTTAGTGCTGGCTCTAATTAGTGCCAGCTCTAAAAAGATTTTTTACCATAAGCTTAACAGAGGCTACAGCTGCTAATAAATTAAAAAGCTGACGCTAAAATTTAATATCAGTTTTTTAGTAAGACTGAATGATTTAGAAGATCTTGGTATCGATACGAAGTGACACAAAAAATGTTTCTTCTTTACACGGCGGCCGTGGCATAGTGGGTAGAGTGTGTGACTCATACGCCAGAGAACCCAGGTTCGAATCACCTTTCTGACACAGAAATTTTTTTCAATTGAATTTTTCTGTTCGGCCGTCACCTCTCTGCAGACAACGTCAAACCTCAGAGAGCAAAAAACTGCCATGAAAAGCTTATTGAGAACATCAGCCGTTCGGAGTCGTCATAAAGCCGGTAAGTCCAGTTCTTGATAATTTGTGTTCAAACATTTTACAAGACACATAACACAATTGATCATAAGAAGCTCGGTCGAAGTCCTTTCAAGGACTAAATGGCCATTTCGTTTCGTTTTTTGTTTTTTGCTTTAAACTGACCAAAAACGTACAAAAAAATTAACTTTTTCTTTAATTTCCTTACTTCATTGGAACTTTGGAAAATTGGCCCAATGTACGCGTTCATCGGCTGAATGAATCTATGTTCTTGAGTTTGAGAACAAATTCGCACGCCATTAAATGGGTTCTTAAAATTAAGAAGCTTTTCATTGTAACAATGAAAACCTTTCATAGATTCATTCATTCATTCATTGAACTTTTTCTGACAGGCAAAGAGCCGTTTCTTTGAATCAAGAAAATAGTTTATTATTTTAAAGAACAGATTCATGGAACTAATATAATGATTTCATAAACTCAGGGAACAGATACTTTGGCCTAAGAAATAAAGTTAATTGTCGCAAGGAACTGATACATTGCATTAAAGAAAAAGTTCTTACATTTAAAGTACTTATTCATCATTAAATGATGGTATCAATTCATTAATTCGTTGTTGCAGAGAACTGCTTCATTGAAATTAGGTAAAAAGTTCTTAAATTTTAAGAAATTATGCATGGAAACAACATTTAAGGGATCTTTTGATCAAGAATTTTCAAAGAAATATTTTTAAAGTTTTTTTTTTTTTTTAGACAGAAAGCAGATATTCCTATTTTCAAAGAATTTTTTTCTAAAAAATTTTTTAAGTCAAAACTTCTTTAGGCGCGTTGAGCACTTTTTGGTAGAGAGCAAAACTATAGATTCTTGATATTATCACGCTGTTAACGATATCATCACGCTGTTAGTGTAACAGAAATTATTGCTGTACAGCATTCATTTTTAGGGATTACATAGCATCGACCAAGGCAAAGACCGAAGCGATCACGGATTACTAGGCCGATTACCGAAGCGATAACCATTAGATTCCCGAACCAATTACCGATTGCTGATGCGATTACCAACCGATTACCGAACCAATTACCGATAACCGCAGCGATTACGAACTTATAACCGAAACAGTTACCGATTATTGAAGCGATTACCAGTTGATTACCGAACCAATTACCGAAACGATTACCCAAGTGACTACCAACCCAATACCGATTACGGACGCGATTACCAACCGATTACCGATTACAGAAGCGATTACCAACCGATTACCGAAGCGATTACTAACCGATTATCGAATCAATTATCAATTACCAAGCAATTACGAACCGATTACCGATTACCGGAGCGATTACTAAATACCGAATCGACTAGTAACCGATTAACGAACCAGTTACCGATTACCGAAGCGATTACCAACCGATTGATGAACCAATTACCGATGCGATTACCAACCGATTACCGACCAGTTACGGATTACCGAAGCGATTACCAAACCGATTATCGATTACCAAACAAACCTATTAACGAACCAGTTACCGAATACCGAAGCGATTACCAACCGATTGATGAACCAATTACCGATGCGATTACCAACTGATTACCGACCAGTTACGGATTACCGAAGCGATTACCAAACCGATTACCAACAAATTACAGAAGCGATTACAAACCTTTTACCGTTTACGGAAGCGATTACCAATTACCGAAACGATTACTTACCGATTACCGATTTCTGAAGCGATAACCAACCGATTACCGATTACAGAAGCGATTACCAACCGATTACCGAAGCGATTGCGATATTAGCCAGGGAGACACATTTTTTAGTTAGTTTGAAGTTTGCTTTATAAAAATGTTTCATAAGCTGGAAAAATTTGAATTTGAAGTGTAAAAATATGAATTTAAAAATAAAAATCTTTTAATTATAGATTTCATTATAACTTTTCTGATGTCTAAGGAGTTAGATCCCCACCCCTTACCCACGCTAAGCCAATGACTGCTTCTGTTTTTATGAAGAATATTTTCAAACATAAAAGAAGAAATGAAAAAATGTCTTACTTTTCCGACTTCTTGCTGTGGTAATTTGTTAAACTTTACTAAATTTTTTCGTGTCTGTAAAAATGTGTCAATATTTATGCATAAAGAATTTATTGATGATTTGAAATGATTTTAAATTTCGAAATATTTAAACTTATGCACACCCCAACACACATACATGCAAAAAATAATTTTTTATATCTGTTGACTCTGATGAGTTAGCGTAGGTGGATTAGAAAGAAGTGTGGTGTGTGTGTGTGGGTGTGCATGTGTTTGTCAGTGTGGTCTTTTTAATTAATAAAAGTGCATGAAAATAACTCATGATAATTTCAAATTTATTTTACAGCTCTTCTCGAGCCATTAATTAATGGTAGATCTTGTTAGTGTAACGATAACATTTTTTGGTCGTCATGTTTATAGCTATGTGTGTGTGTGTTAATGTGGCTAATTTGCCTAAAATTAATTAAGTAATGTAGCTTAGCTTAACGAAGTGTTTTGGATAGGAAGAAACTTAATAAGCATTTAGCTTCCAATTGAATTTAAAAGCTTATTTTAATGCTCGATATGAAATTTATTGATTGTTAAATTTCAATTTTCATATATTAAATATGTTTTTAATTTTAAGCCGGCATGGTTAAATTTGAAACTGCTAAAAATTGTGCCGAAAATAAACTTTTTAATGTACATATAAGTAAATAGCACAATTTTTGTGAATATGTTTATATAGAAGATAGATATTCTTCTATATATACGAGTCGGCATAATTTTGATTTAAATATCGTCGGAAATGCACGTTGCAAGAATTTTTTAAATTGCTCCAAAATTAATTCGAAGGCAATGCTTTTATCTTATTACAAAAATATTTCTATAGCATATGACTCGATGCAAGTCTTATAACGAAAGAAGCATACAAATTTTAAACTGTGTAGACAAGTTTAAAAACCACGCTATCCTTTTAACCGCTGAAAGCAAAAAAAGCTGCTTTCAAATGTAGCAAAGTTCTTATAAACAACATATTGCAGCACAGCTTTGCCACATGGGTGAAAAAAATTAAGAGAAAATATTCTCTTGTCTTGTTGGGAAATGTGTGGCAATACTTCTCGTTTAACTCAGGTGAGGATTAAAAATTACAAAATGGCGTCGACGATAATGCTTGTTTCTAGCAACCGCAACTTTGAACTTTATTTTAATGACATTAAAGACGTGCCAGCGAAAACCAACAATAAAAAAAAATTGTAACAACAACAAAAACAAATACAATTTTATAACAAAATATGCAACATCTTTACCATGTATAAACACACACAAGCACATGTTATGCCCATACAGCGTGTGTGTGTTGTGAGTGTGAAAGGAATCAGCCAGCAGAAGAAGCACCTGCAACAAACTTAGACAAACTTTATGCACCATAAAAGAATAAATTTAATTTTCATAATTAATACGATAAAACTTGCAACAGTTGTTGTACATGTTAGTGCTGTTGTTGTTGTTGTTGCTTTTGTGGTTATTTTTATTGTTGTTAATATTCTTATACAAGTTGTGAATCTTTGTTTCGTCTTTTGATTGCCCACATTCAAATCTGCTTTACTTCTTTTTATATTTAAACTTTTTTGTTAGACTCAAAGCTTCAAAAGCTATTGCTAAAGTTATAAGAAGTATTTTTTTTTTATGTAACAAAGTTTTTCTGCAGAATGCGTTATTTTTTCGTCACGCACTGTATTATCGGCACTTTGACACAAGCTTAAGCGATACAAAACAGCTTTATAGAAAACTTTTTGAGAAGAATTCGTAACAATTTTTTGAGGATTACAGTAAAAAGTCACAATAAAGTGCCATACTTTAAATGTTGCTCAATGCGGTACTCCAAGACTAAAAACAATTGTGTCCAGTTAGTAGCTCAGTGTGCTTAATGGGCTCAATTGACTTTTTTTGTTTTGGCTCAATTGGCTCATGTTTTGATTATTTTATATAAACAAGTTTTGGCTAGTAAGTTTTCGTGCACAAGAAAGTTATTCTAAGAGTAAGAGCAATAGAAACCAGCTAGTGGCTTAATTCTATCATTTAAAAAAAAAATATAGTTTTGATTGATATAGTTGATAGGTTACACAATTTTTCAATTAAGTTTAATTTTTATACCCCAACGCGTACTGCGTAAGGAGTATATTAACTTTGTCATTCCGTTTGTAACGCCAAGCAGGAGGCGTGGCAGGTACAGAAAAATATATATATTTTTGATCAGCACCATCTCCTGAGTTGATTTCGATTACAGCCGCAATTTTAAAGCTATGGCAATGGAATTCAAAATATAAGTTTATTGTTAAAAAAGGAAGATCAAGCTCAAAAATGGGCTAAATCGGATGAAAAAACAACGCCTACCTCCCATACAAAGTGACTTTATATTAACCGTAAAATGTCTTTAAAATCCACAAAAATTAAAGATATGCCTTGAAATTTGGCAGGTGAGCTTTGCTCTTCAGTCTAAAGCCTGGCTATTAAACTTGGAAAAATCGGACGAAAACCACGGCTACCTCCCATACAAAGTGCCTTTATTTTAAAAGTAAAATCTCTTAAAAATCTGCTCAAATTAAAGAAATGTCTTGAAATTTTGCATATAGGCTTTGATATATAACATAGACCACCAGTATGATATTTGGCAAAATCGAATGAAAATCACGCCTACCTGCCACCATACAAATTGGCTTTATTTTAACCGTTAAATCTTTTAAAAATCTACAAAAACTAATGAAATGTCTTGAAATTTTGCATTTTAGCTTTGATATATAATATGAACCATCTCCATGATATATGGCAAAATCGGATCAAAACCACGCCTACTTCCCATACAAAGTGACGTCATCAAAATAGGAACATTTTCGCTACTATATATAAAACTGAATGTCATCGTGTATGTCGTGACTAAAGACTTCGAAAATATGTACTTTAATATGGCCGCGGGGGGGTATTTTAGCTTCGGTATCCTGCCGAAGCTCCACCCTTACTAGTTTTTAAGAAAATAAGGCACTAAAGTTTAAATGCAAGTCTTTTGAGACAGCCCACTATATTTTGTGCATGTAACTTATATGAAAACTAATATTTACTTTTTTAAATGGATGCGATAGATAAGAAAGGTAAGTAGATAAGAAAAATATCAATTCTTATCTTCTGATGTATATAATTTATTATGAACACTTTGTCTCATTCAGCTAAATGAGCTTGTTTGGCTTCATTTTTTTTTTTTTTTGACTCATATGGCTTCTGCTGTTTTAATTAGTAAAGTATTTTGTTTTTGTGGGCACCACTGGTGAAAAGCGTAGCTTGACTTTTGATATAAGATTTTCAAAAAGCTTTTACTTTATTCTGTATTTAGTTCCTTTATATATGACTTAACTTAAAAAAATGCTTGTGGATTTTATGTCTTATAATTTGGTTCTTGGTTTGATTCATACATGCTCATTTCACCGACATTTCCCGACAATAAAAGTTTTTGCATTGTGTTCAGAATTGTCTTAAAATTTTGCGCACTTTTTTTTAAAGTCCATTCGAAGTTGAAAAAATGCGTAAAAATAGTATTTCGGAAAAGTAAAGTTATCGCCTGCATTCAAAAAATTAAATTTTTTTAGTGTCAGTTGATAGTACAAATACCGCTTATGTCATATATGGGCAAATTCCAGCGTGTCGGACGTTTCATCCATACGCTTCTTTTAAAAATTTTTCATACGATCCAGAGATATACGTGGGATAAATGTATATTATCGAAAAGCTATCTTTTGGGTATAGTAAAAAAAATTAAACAAATTGTTATTCAACTCAAATTTATAATACAATTTTTATTTTAACCACGCGTTCGGACGTTTCACGAAACGGAAATCATTTTGGGACTGAGTTTATACTATGCCTAGATCTACGAATTTATCAGCCGTATAAAAAAAGTCAGGAGACAATATTTTTTACAAATTTAACAAGCTTTCAGAAAAGGGCATTGTGAGGTCACAGTAAATTATTTTATATGTTCGGACGTTTCGTGTCGGACGTTTCAGATTTTTTCTTTGTGTATATATTGGGTAAGTAAATTCGATATGTTGTTCTTTCCTTGTATCTTTAACCAATACCTTCCATTTTTAACAAAACAAAAACATTTACGAAACACCTATTAAACATTTACTTTACATTTACTTTTTTACTTTTATTACATTTTATTTTTTACATTTTCTAAAAAGAAAAACTACATTTGTGAAACACTGCGGGCAATTTGAACATCATTGCTTAAATTGCTTAAATAAATAAAATTTAAAAGTTTCTCCAGGATAATATCCTTAAATTATAAGATTTTAATAACTTTTCATTTTTCATCTGTGGTTGACCATATTTGGATACATTGCAAAAAAAAAACACCTTTTCTTTCATAACTTGCAGAAAAATTTGAACCTCATCTTGAACTACAAAAAAAAAAAAAAAAAATTTTAAAAATAAAATTAGAAAACTCGGAAAAACCCATTAACTTTCAACAGCTCTACAAAGCGAATCAGTTCTCCAAATAAGTTAAAATTTTACATGCGCCAGTTTAGAGCAATTGTTTATCAAACTGCGTCATTAGATTTGTGAATTTCCAACACACCAAAATTGATTTTCTAAACCACGTTTTAGTAATGTCGTCACTGTGCGTCAGCAGTTTACTATCGGTCCCAGTGCCTATGTTTTTTATTTGGTGATGATTTTTTTAGATGAGTCAAAAACCACATTTTTAATAATTTAAAAAAGTGTTACATTGTTAAAAAGTTTTACATTGCTTTTAACTGCATTGGATTAATTTATTTTTTAAATGATGTTTTTTTCATAAAAACGTTTTGGACTGTTTCTGATTTTCATAGATACGGTGAATTAAAACAAAAGTGTTGTTTTTCGCCATAAGCGATATGTTTACATTAAATTAAAAAGTTTTAAGTATTTAAGTGAATTAAATAGTTATTTAAGCTGTTGAAAAATTTATCTAATTTAAAAAAAAAAGATTTTATAGGCTTTGGAGATATCATCATTTTCGACCAAGCAAAAGTGTTTGTTTTAAATACATCAAATATTTTTGAAGCATGTCTTTTCTTTTTTTTTAATAAATAACTTTATTCTTACTCAAGTTCCATGCTCGATTTGAAAATACCTGTCTTCACATTTCCCATCCTCATCATTCGCGTCTTTGTGTGTGTTGTAAATTATTAATAACATCACCACCATTGCATAAACTAGAGCCTTTGCAACAACATGAAACAATAACACGAACAAACTTTCAACACTGCTCTCTAGAGGGCGTTCGTGGTAAATATTATTTAATGGCCTTTATTATTGCTATTGTAGAGCGTCGTTGCCACCAACTGAGTAGTCACTAAATTTGCATAAAATTTATATGTCAGCCTGAAGTGTTACTCACTGCATATCTCCCTACAATCACCATCGATTCAACAACTCCCCCCCCCCACCCACTAACTATCTGTAACGCTAAATAAAATACATAACAAACATTCAGCACTATTTACACGATTATGTCTTTGTCCCACCCAATATTCGTCACAAACTAAGTAAACGACTTATAGACTGAGTTAACAACTGACTGACTGACTGACTGATGGGCAGATGAGCTGACTCACGGCCTGCCTGTTTGCTGTGTGGAATCCAAATGCAATTTCAATTTGAAAATTGCGTACCTTGCGGCGCAATGAGTTGATATAATTATCACGTGGCTCGGTTGAACCACTTTTTCGAAAGTGGACAGTGGTGGACAGTAACAACGTTTGGTTGCGGTTGGTTGGTTGGTTGGTTGGGTGGCAACGCTTTGAAATTGATATTCAAACCAATTAAAAATTCAGACAAAGTTCGATTTCGTAAAATTACGTTGATTACACAATACATGGTCAAGTAGCAGCAGGCATCAGCAGCAGGTTTGATTAGGCTGATTGCTGATGTACAAACATTGTTTGATATTTGTATGTTTCAGAAACATTCCAATATCTATGAATGTTTTTTTATCGTTTGTGGAACTGTGTGCGCTCGAGTTTAGCTGAAGAGCAAGCAACGATTTAATGTTCATTAAGCATGGTTTTAATTGCACACAAAGCGTTGTTAGCGCTTCATCAAAACCGTTTTAGTATCTCTGAAGCTTTGAAAGGAATTTTCATTTAAATGGAATTAAGTCGCGTTTAAGAATGCATATTCATATATTTATGTTTGATTAGCTTTATTTATATGAAAAATAATGCTTTTAAAATAAAAATGTTTATACTTATCGGTTTTGTATAAGACTTTGCATTAAGAGCATTCATTGGCTTACCTGTAAAGAAAGGAAAAAAAATAATAGAATTCAGTCAATATTTTTAATTTAGTTAGTTATCAGCTTAGAAAATAATAACAAAGAAATTTTTGCTACAAGACTAGCATAAATTTTAATTCGTTTGAAAAACACGTAAAAGCTATCCTAAAATATGAAAGTAATTTTAAGACTCGAAAAAACTCAAAAAGGTTTGAAAAATTGTGGAAAATTTAAAAACTTAAAGTTTATTATTGTGTTTGTATTTGCATTTAATAAAAAAGAAGTACAGTGAGATCCCTAAAAAACTCTTTCATAATGAATTGTCAACAACAGTAAACAACAAGACACAAAAGTTAATAATTTTTATTTTTAAAAGTGAAGATATTTAAAGTTTCTGAATATTTTCTTATATTCTGCAATTTTTTATATTGCAAGTGTTATAAGAAAATAGCTTTTTATTTCAATACTATTATAAAAGCTCGTCCTACGATGCACGTTGGAGAAAATATGAGAAAAACGCTCGCATCGCTTAAAAAAAGTCCCAATTTTTTATATTTTATTTAAAAAGTATTAAAAAACAATTGGTAGTACACCTTTTTACTTTTTTCGCTTTTAAATTTAAGTACTCTACATTCGGAAATTCTGACTTTATAGCATGCATAGAAATAATTTCTTTTTTAAAAATCTAATTTTGAAGCCTCAAATATATCATAATTGAAATATATTATTTTCAAATTAAAAAAAAAAAAAATACTCCGGCCGGCCATTCCATTTTTTGGCAAACATTTTTTCCACGTTCTATACATACATGGAAAATTTTTTTGTTGTAGTTTGAACATAAGCTATTCAGTGCATACGCAACGCGTCAGCATCAGTGCATACGCGGAAGAGTCTTAGTTTAAAGCTCAAATAATCGAAAAAGCGCAAGTAGTCGCAAAAAAATTTGGTACCACCAGAAAGAGGACAGTTTAAAATGTGAGTTAAAAAAAGATTTTTAGTGGATTGAATGGATTTTAAAATAGAACAGCTCATTAAAAATTCGAAATTTTCCGGAAAAGACACAAAAAATGCACACATTCAACCATGAGTTTTTTGTTCTAAGAATAACAACTTCAAAAAACCAAAACACAGTACTGATCTTGTGTTCATCAGCTTTCATTGTGTAAAGTCTCATTAAACATATTTTATGGTCAAAGATTTTATAGGAATTTTTATTGAATAGTTTCACATATATAAAAAATTCTTTCAAGCGCCATATTTAGTTGACCGTGGATACTACATACATTATACGAAAATTTAACAAACAAAACTAGTTTTTATAAACAAAAAAATCTGTTAAGCTTACAAAAGGAATTGACTAAATTTAATCCTAGTAACTTTCCAATAATTCCTAATGCGAGAGGTTTGTTTCTATTTTGCCCAACGTGCACGTCGGTTGGAAGCATTACAAGTAAAAATATGACAAAATTAGTAAGGATGGAGCTTCGGCAGGGTACCGAAGCTAAAATACCGCCCTCCCCCCCCCCCCCCCGCTACCATATTGGAGTATATTCGAAGACTTTAGCCACTACATACAGGATGACATTCATTTTTATATATTAACGAAAATTTTCCTATTTTGATGACGTCACATTGTATGGGAGGTAGGCGTGGTTTTGATCCGATTTTGCCAAATATCATTGAAAGATGGATCATATTATATATCAAAGTTTATGTGCAAAATTTCAAGACATTTCTTTAATTTTTGTGGATTTTTAAGAGATGTTACGTTTAAAATAAAGCTACTTTGCATGGGAAGTGGGCGTGGTTTTCATCCGATTTTGCCATATATCATACAGATGGTTTGTATTAAGTATCAAAGCTTATGCGCAAAATTTTAAAACATTTCTTTAATTTTTGCAGATTTTTAAGAGACTTTACGTTTAAAATAAAGCCATTTTGTATGGGAAGTGGGCGTGGTTTTCACCCGATTTTGCCATATATCATACATATGGTTTGTATTAAATATCAAAGCATATGTGCAAAGTTTAAAAACATTTCTTTAATTTTTGCAGATTTTTAAGAGATTTTACGTTTAAAATAAAGCCCTTTGTGTGGGAGGTAGGCTAGGTTTTCATCCGATTTTGCCATATATCATACATATGGTTTGTATTAAATATCAAAGCATATGTTCAAAATTTTTAAACATTTCTTTAATTTTTGCAGACTTTTAAGAGATTTTACGTTTAAAATAAAGCCCTTTGTGTGGGAGGTAGGACAGGTTTTCATCTGATTTTTCCAAATTTCATAGCCAGGATTAAGATTAAAGAGCAAAGCTTACGTGCCAAATTTCAAGGCATTTCTTTAATTTTTGGTGATTTTAAAGATATTTTACGGTTAATATAAAGTCATATTGTATGGGAGGTAGGCGTGGTTCTCATTCGATTTGACCCATTTTCGAACTTGATGTTTCTTTTTTGAAAATGAACTTTTATTTTGAATTTCATCGCGATAGCTTTAAAATTGAGGCTGTAATCGTGTTGACAGACGGACAGACAGACGTACACACGGAAATCGACTCAGGAGGTGATGCCAATAAAAATATATATATATATATATATATTTTTCTATACCTGCCACGCCTCCTTTTTGCTAAGTTACAAGCGGAATGACAAAGTTAATATACCCCTTACGCAGTACGCGTTGGGGTATAAAAATTTATTGGATTTATGCACTACTTTTTATTATTAATATCGCTCAAACTGTAATTATTTTTTGCCATTATTACAGTGCTTTTACAGAGTATACTGTTCTGAAAAATGTTTTGTCTAAAACTATGCACATACATAAGAGCCAATCATGCTGATCTGTCACTGATAAGTTTGAAATGCATTGTCTGTGCATATTTTCAGGCTCAACATATTTTAGAACAATATTTGTTGGACAAGCACTGTAATAATGGAAAAAAAAATGATTACAGTTTGAGCGATATTAGGTGCGGAGCAGCCAGAGCTGTAAAAGAATGCAATCATTTGTGATTTAAAATTATTCAAATTCCAATCAATGATTTGAAAAAAATGCAATCAAGTTTTCAAATCATTGATTGTGATTTGAAATTTCAAGTCCCAATCAATGATTTGAAATAAATGAATGCAATAATTTTTTCAAATTTCAAATCACATTCATGCATTCATTTTGAAAATAAATCACGTGATTTAAAATCACAAATGATTGCATTTTTTTACAGCTCTGGGGCAGCATGTTTTACCTTTTATGTATTAAGATCTCCTGAGATATACAAACTTTTTACCTAGTTCTACTCACGAAAGCTTTTAAATACATTTAAAATTGTTTTTCAAATCATAATTTTGTGAAAAAAGCTTTTTAAAATAGCATTAAATTCATAAAAATATTAAAAGCTTTATGAGATTTACTGAAACATGTTTCAAAACATTATCAGTATATAAAAAAGCACAACTTTCTGAAACATTTACTCAAAAATGAATTAAAATTCATTAAAGTCTAAAAAGATTTTTAAAATTTTTGAAGAAAAAAATTTAAATTTTTCAATATAAGATTTTGTAAATGTTACATAAATTTCAAAAAGTTCGCAAATTACAATGCATGGCTTTTTAAAGCACTCCCCCTACAAGCATGCAAATTGTCACTTAAATTTGATAATTATTTTGGAAATTTGTTAGACAAGAACTTTGATTGAGATTCTATAAACTGTCATGAATAACAGCGTGCATCAACAGCGAGCTTAACTCCTGCAAACAATTCCAAACTCACAGACAGATATATTGGTGCACAATCGACTATACAAACATGTTTTCAACCATTGTTCACTATTAACATTACATTAGTAGACACTTCAAATGTAATGCTTAATTATGAAGATGTTGTTGCAGGTTGCTGTTGTTGCCGATATTGTCAACAGCTTTGTTCACCATCTTCATGTCGTGCTTATAGTTGAATGGGAAAGGAGCTCTTCTCTGTCTTGCCTTAAATTAACTTTGACTTTGAACAGTATCTTAATTTTACATATTCTATAAGCAAATACTTAAGAACGATGCAGCTGCAGTGTATGTTTCTTGCGAATTGTTTATTGTCAGTGTTGTCAAAATGACAGTTCTGCCATTGGGATTGCAAAGATTGCAACAGCAGCTTTGTTTGCAAGCAATATAAGTAAGGGGAACAGGCTTGTAGCCACAGGGGCCGATTTGCGGGCTTCAAACCCTCCCTAAACATGGATCAGAAATTATAAAAAAAAAAACAAACAGTTGATTGTGTCGTAAGTGTAGACGTAGAATTATTTAGTTCATTTTTATATTTATTAAAAATTAAACGAATTTAATGTTAAGTTTAATAAATGGAAATAAATGTTTTGGAAAAATATGAATTTATTATTTTTCCTGAGATAAAGAACTTATAAATTATATTAATTCAAAATTTAAATTTTAGCAAACAAAACATATTTTTGATATGGAATAAATATAATAAATATTTCGAATTGATGATATTAAAAAAAATAGTTTTCATAGCGTAACGACAATGCGCAGTATCTGCATATGTAAATCTAGGTTGTAAGAAAAACATAAGCTAAAATTTTATGCATGATTTTTTCAGGTACGAAAATGTGCATATTTCTTCTTAGATTTTTATATATTGCGACTTTATTAAAGAAGTGATAAAAAAACCCAAAATTAGATATTCGTATCATTCGCCACGTAACTGATATTTTGGCATATATTTTAACTTTGTACGATGAATATTAAAAGCTGTAGGTATGCACCAAAAAGTGATCCAAAACGGTGCATATGCTTGAAAAAATTTGCAAAAAAGACCCAAATACAAATCACGCTGTAGGGTGTAATTTTACGTCAAAAATAATACAAATGAGAGTTTTAAAATCAAAACTTGATATATTCATTTTTAAGAAAATTTGCGAAAGTAATGTTTAGGGGTGTATGAAAAATTTTCCAAGCCTTACAGAAGCTGATTGGATTAAAATAAGAATGTGCCAAATTAGATGTTTAATATAAAATGGTTTTAATTAAATTTATATGGAGTTATCTCTGTTCTGAGAATATAAGTTACAAAAACAAACTGAATGATTGATTCAAAAAATAGGCAGATGAGTAACGTCTATAGTGGTAATACAATTCAAGAGATTCAAAAACGAATTAAATATCATAAACGGAAACTACTTTTTCTAGACACTAAGTTTAAGTAACATTGGAGTAAGATGTCGAAAAAGAGCAAAAAACACTACGATACAAAAGCTAGAAAAAAAAAGTAATACAGTAGTACTTATATTGAACTCCATTCACACGGAGACTGTCTAGTGACGTCGACAAGTACTATAAATTCACTTGAAGAAATAAAAGTTATCATAATTTTCAATACAAATTTCAAAAATTCGCGTAAGCAATGAAAACTTGGTTGGCCAAAGAAAAGTTTCACTTTGCTTATAAAGGTCATAATAATTATATTTGAATCAACTATAAGAATTTTTTATATAAAACTACCATTTTCGACTATGGCTTTCAATGTTCAAAATCTCTGATATCCGAAAAAAAAATATAGAAGATATATAGAAGAAATATCTTCTTAATATATAAAATGCAAGCACGCTGCTTTGCGCCCGATATCGCTCAAACTCTAATAATTTTTGCGCTCAGCCTGAAAGTATGCACCGAAAATTCATTTGATACTTATCAGACATGCTTGCCTTTTGTCTACATATGTGCATACTTTCAGGCTGAACATTTTTCAGAATAGTTGTTAAAGCATTGTAATAGTGGCAAAAAATAATTACAGCTTAGCGTTAATGCTTCCAACTCGTTGCAGGACGGCCTTTTATACTAGTAATTTTATAAATTGTATAATACTCCTATTCGGTTAGGACATTTTTTGTGTAATTTGCAAGCTTACAGGACTCCAATTTGTTGAGAAAATATTCGTTTGAATGAATTTTATTTTAATTTTGAAAAGTTGTTTAATACAGAAAATACATATTTCACGAAAATAAAAAAAAAAAACAAATATGATGACGTATTTCACGTGAAGTGGACAAAATAAAAATTGTATCTATTCAAACATACTTTTTATGGTATTAAGTAATAAGCTCTCCAACTTGTGTACTAGATATCTGCACGAATACATCCGAACGCCTCTTCAAAACATTTGCTTGAAACACGTATACATACACTCTATCATTGTCAACAAACACCCTATAGGAACAAACTAACTGGTTTTTAAAAACAACTAGTTAAAAAACTAATTTAAAATAAACCAGTATATGAACTACTTTGAATTATGTTAAGGCGGCATTCACTTCAATTCTAAATAGTTTTATTTGCATTATATATGAAATAATTGATATACTACTTAAAAACAAGTGATTGATAAACTACTTTGAATTCTATTAAGGCGGCAAATACTCTGATTTTGACATGTTTTAATTGCAAATTTTTATTAGATTACAAGTTTATATATACTTAACCATGTAATTTCATCAAATATTAACTTTAGGCCATCAGTAATAGTTTTCAATTGGTTATTTTGAAGTAGTTAAAAACTAATTGAAATTTAACTAATTTAACAAGTAGTTCAAAATATATGCAGACGAAAGTCAATTGATTTATTTAGCGGACATCACCATACAAAATATGTTAGTTCGTTCTATGGAAAAAAGTCAGAATTTCAACTAGTTGTGGTTGACAAAAAACTACTTTATCAACTACTTTTAAATTAGTTGATTTTCCTACAGGGCAACTACGAGTGAGTATACTACAAAACAAATGTAAAACATTCAAGTACTGCACACAAAACCGAAATGTTTTCAATATGAAATTGCCTCGCGTTCTTGTGCTTGTATACCAAGTACTTGTATATAAGTTAGATTAAATAAAAGAATGTGAAAATAATTCATACAAACCTTAAAAAGAATAAAATTGAACTTTTTAAACTTCAATACTTTTAAAAGAAAGTGAATACAATAAACTAAAAATAAAGTTGACCTTTTTAGACATGATTTTTTAACTTGAATTTTATATCTATTTCGAGCTGTACAGCAAAATCTACTTGGTGTAATTGCTATGTTTTGAACAGACAAAGTAGTCTGCATGAAAAATAGCTATGCAACCAACCCAAAGTGTGTACACACTCTGTTTCTGTTAAGATCCAACCGGATGGTGCACACTACTCGCTTCAGCCTGTGTTAGATTTGAAAGTACTGTACTCAAGTTTGAAAGATACTATAAAATGTGGTACAGTACGAAAGTGTGCACTTTGCTGCAGGCAAAACAAATGTATTCATGCAGATGTCTATTGTGTATACAAATTTGCAACTGTGCGAAGTTAAGTTTTCGTATTACAAGCTTCATAAAAAGCATCACAAATTTGAATATAATTTTTTTTTCAAGAAGACTCCTCAGCTGAAAAATTTTTTTTTATTTTTCAAACACAGTTTTGGTGCTACTGGTAGTGTGTTTGTTATGAGCTCATAAATGAAACATTTCTACCAACAATTCAAGTTAGATATTTATGTGTTACTTTCATAATCCAAAAAGAATTCCACAGACGTCATAATTATCAATTTTATATTATACAAGAATGGCGTCAAAATGCAGTTGGGCACCTTTGTTAGCTTGCATGTTGCTACCTCTCATTTTCAGTTTAGTTTTTTTTTGTGTCATTAAGTCGAAGTAGTTTTATTTCACTTTGACAGCGCGCAGACCAAGATAAACTGACCGCCATATATTTTTTAAAAACCCATTTAAAATTTCTCAATTTGGAACATTTCTCAAAAAATTGTAAGCAATTATCAATAATATAGTTCGATAAAAATTTTTTTAATTAATTTTTTAATTTAATTTTTTTAAAAATTTTTTTAAAAAATTTACATATTATAAATTTTCATTATTAAACTGCTACTAACAGATTTTTTTTTTTCATCCAAGCCCCTCTCTTGGAAATCCTGGCTACGAGCCTGGCCAGGAAATAATTATAAAATATTAAGAAATGTTTTACGTTTGTAGATAATACGTAGTCACAAGATTTTTTTATGTTGCGCCACACTTATGCCACACTTATGAGGATTTGTTGAAATGTAATAGAATAGACATTGTTTTGTTGAGATTTGATTACAAGGATTGTAGTTTTAGAATATCAAGGCAAATTGGTAAAATTGAGAGCAGTTCTGATAAAGTATTTATCAAAAATATGGTTAAAGACATAATTGGACGATTAGAAATAGTTTTTGGAAAAGCTTTGAAAATTATTCAAAAGCTTTCAAAGATAGAAAAACTTTTGAAAAGCTAAATAAAAAAAAAAACAAGTTTGTGAGCTTTAATTAAATGAAAAATAACTTTAAATATATAATTGAATAATGAATTATATTTATAAAAAAAGAAGTATAAAAAAGATATTTTGTATATTTACAAAATAAATATGCATTTTATTATTTTTATAAGAATAAGTAAATATAAAAATAATGCAGAGCTTTTTAAACTAAGAAACTTCTTGTTGTGGCATGAATGAAACAGTTTACAAATTCTAATGAAATTTTTATTAAAGCTTTATAAGCTAATTCAAAGCTTAACTTGAGCTTTTTTAAGCGCTACTATCGCTTTCTGAATGGTATGCCAAACATTTTAAAAGTTTGAGTAAAGCTTTTTGAAAGCTTTGATAAGTTTTTAAGATAAACTTCAAAACAATTCAAAGTTTTTATTTAATATATATTTTAATAAAAATGTATTTAATAAAAAAATAAATATCTTTTTTAATATTTTGGATTAAGCTGTTGCTGTTTAAATTTTCGAGTTTTCTATGCATCGTAGGACATACTCAAGAAGAAGAAATTACAATAACTATGAGGGTATTCACAAGGTGTCCTAAAGTTGTATGTTGTAAGTGAAAGATTTTTCTCATTTTCTCCTTTATGAGTATAGCGATTTTTTGAAATTTTGGCTGTATGTTTTGCTTATAGTTCTTGCATGATGTGTATAAAGTAGGTGTGATCTGACCGGAACTACGCCCACCTCCCATACAATGTGATGCACAAAAAAAAAATTTGTAAGGTAGGTGGGCGAAGTGCCGGTCCGTTCACGCCCATAATTTTTAGAAAAATAAAAAGCTATAAGAGAAATGAAGAGGTTTTTCAACAAAAAACATTTTATAAGCTTTTATGAAACAATTTAAAAATCCTTTTGGAATTTTTATTTAACTTTTTTTTGAAAACTCGTAAGAAGCTTATCTAGAGCTTTTTAAAGCTCAACTTTAGCTTTCTAAATTTTCAGCTTTCTAAAGTTTATAGAGCTTTTTGTAAGCTAAATTTATATCAGTGCTCAGCTTCTCGCGGCAGCACGCCCAGAGGGCTTTCTCTGCCACCACACGTATTTAAGCACACTTACGCTGCAGTGTGATTTGAACAGTCAGGAGGGTAGAGTGTCGATTAGAGTGGCCTCCAAATGTATGGGGGGCCCAAATTTGAAATGTTTCGGTTTCAATAAAAATAATTGTTCCATTTCACCTTAAAACTCATGTCTAGAATTTTGAAGTCGATTGAAAAAGTCTAAGAGGGTCTGGCCGCAGTGACCAGATTTTCTTGAAAATTTCATTTTTTTCTTGTAATTTTCGAAAAAATCACAAAAATCCATATATAAAAGTATTTAAATGAAATCAAAGCGATATTTGCCTAATACTATGACTTACCTATAAAAAAAATTGTGCGATAATGTTGAAGATTTTAGCCGCTATGCAATTTTTAGCTTAAAGTGCAGTTTTTCAAAAATATCGAGTTGGGGTGTTTTTACAAAAAAAAAAAAAAATCAAGTTTCGAACGCCAATTTTAACCTTTAAACCTGAGTTTCTGTACCTATAAAAAATACACATATCCAAAGCTCATTCAAATCGGCGAATGACACCACACCAAGGGACGTTTTCTTGTGAGAGGGCTAAACTTTGACAACTGGTAGCGACCTCTAAATCATATACAAAAATTGAAACAAAAAAATCTCTTTCATATTTTGATGTATATAATCGAATAATGTTATGACACGATTGTAGTTCAAAAGTCGAAAAATAAGGACCACCCCAATATATATATTTATTATATTTTCGATTAAGCTATTTCTATGTATATGCATTTTTTTGCAAAATTTTATAAAAATTTTAAAAAAGTCAACATTTCCGACTGAACAAAGTTTTACAACAGTTACACAATCTCAGCGTCAGGCAGCTGAGCAAAAACTTTTATTTACTCTAGTCTCAACTTGACAAAAAAGTAGCTTCAACAAAAACCAGCTGAACAAAAAGTCCAGAAAAAACTTTTTGAAGGACAACAACAAAAACAACAACGACTTTCATGCTGCAATTGATAGTAGTTGCCATATGCTCTCACTTTTGTTGTTGTAGATAACTGCCGCTGTTGCCAATACTTTTATTTTTATTGCTTTTCGTTTTTGGCATTTTTGTGCATTGCTGCCAAATAAGTGCAATAAAATTGGGTCTATGTCTTAATGGTGGCAGCGTGTTTGATGCGCACTTTTAACATTCACATCATACTCCTAACACCCCCTTAAAGACCCCCAGTAAGCATGCCTCAGCTGCACTGCACTGCAAATGACACAAAAAAAAAAAAAATCACGTTAGTTGTTTATGTTTACAAATGGCAGCAACAAATGCACGCAACAACTGTTTAAAAATGGATATTTGCGGTTTTTTTTTTTTTTTTGCTGCTCTTGCCTTAAAAGCTCAGAGTTTCAAAAGCCTTTTTTTTATTGGCCTCACGCTGCTTTATAAGCTTAAATATTTATAACTAGCCATATAGCATGTAACATATAGTATATAAATTTGTGCAAATTGTTGTGTTTTGTGGTAGTTTGTTTGTCTAGCAAATTATATGTAAACATTATTTTATGCTGCACACACACTCAGACAGACACACAAGCAGCGCCACACACCAACATGTCAACTTCATATCCAGCTAGTTGGATTTATTTTGCTTTTCGTGTTGAACCATAAAGCTCTGTTTTGATTAATTTATCGCGGCAGTCATTATTAAAGTTATATTTATGCACAAAATATTGCCAGATTATTGTCTAGATAAGCTTTAATATACATATCATAAAAATTGAAATTGTTACAAAAAATTTGTAAAAATAATTTAAGCAATTTTAAAAGTTTAAAATTGCTGCGCTGTTCAAGCTTATTCTGTAGCGAGCAAAGCTTTTTTTCAGTCAAGCCTTCATTTACACTTATGTCGCAAGTTAAACGAAGCAATCATCACAATTTTGCAGGCGGCAAGCTACTCTTTCATCTCCTCTGCCTGCCATTGAATTTGTATTCAATTTTTGCCTTCTGAAAGTCATTTAAATTACTCTTAAATAATTCAAAGCTCCTTCAATGCAAAGTTTTTAAATTGTTTGACATTTTGACTCGTCGTCGCTGACTTTGTTGACATGGCTGACACATTTGATGCAATGATGAAACATTACCAACAGGAGCTATTGCTGCTACTCATCAATATTGTCAGCAGCAGCAAGCTAGCAATTTTTCAGTCCATGATTCAATCACTTATGTGCTCGTTCCAGACTGGATATTAAAATATTATTTTTGATTTGTAATCAAATCGACTTCCGTTTGTATTTTTTTTTTCCTTTCCTTTTTCTTCTGTCTATTTTCTATCAAAGCGACAAGTCAGCAATATTTCGTCTTGTCGTCGTCCTCGTCGTCAGCGTCAGAAGACAAAAACTTTCAAAACGCCAAGCTAGCAAAACTAGTAAAATTGCGACTCCTACGAGTTCGATGCAGTTAACAATAATAGCAATAACAACAACTGCCAATGTCAAAGACGTCATTCTGACAGCTGACATAACAACGTAGGTACGTGTGTTTTTTTGTTTGTGTCATGCTGCTGCTCTTCGCCTTGTTTGCGTTGTCAGCTATTTTTACTTGTTTTGCAGCATGTTCCCAACAAAAAAAAGCAAAAAAAAAAATCGCCCAATTGAAGTAAAGCTTAGTTCAACTTGTCACAAATGGCGTTCATCCTGTCGTAATATTGCCAACGATTGGTTCGAATTTAGATTGAAATTGGCAAAATTTTTATTAGATTTTTCAAGAGATTTCATCTATGCGTTAGTTAAAGAATTTTGAAATAAATATATATTTTAAGCTTGACATAATCTTTTTTTTTTATGTATAAACTCATAAAAGCTCGGTTAAACAAAACTATTTACATTTCATGTATTGCAAGATTTAACAAGCAATAATAGCTTTCAATAAATGTACTGAAATAAATGCTATTCCATGACAAGCTTTACAGTTGTTGAAGAATCAGAAAGTTTTTTAATTTTTAGCTTCAGGTTGTTTTTATAGAAATTTTGACTTTATTCACACATTGCACAACACTGCAATGTGTAAAAGTAAAGCTTTTTATACTTGTGTTTAAAAATATTTTTTTCTTAAATAAAAAGCTTTTTAAAAATTCTTGTAACTGCATGTTTTATATTTATTTAATATTTCAACAAAAGTTTTGACTATGCTTTGACTTTGCATAAAATGTCTGTTAGTTAAACAAAGCTTTCAAGTTTATAAATAATAAAAGATTTTTTGAAGAAATATTTGAGAGATATATAAAAGGAGCTGTAATATTTTTTAGAAATTTACTTTCAATATTTTAGTACTAATATTAATAATACTAGCTAAATAATAGTTAATTAACCCTGGAAGGTTATACTTCGTCGAATCAACGACGCAAAACGACGATTTTTTCATTGATTACAATTTAATATACAATAAATTGCCATTTATCTTCATTCTCAATAATGTAAACAATCAAAACACAAGAGATTTTAAAAGATGTTGGTGTTAAGGATATATGTAGGACTACTTTAAGAAATGCTCTCGTCGATTCGACGAAGCATAACCTTAATGTATGTAAAATAAGTATAACCTTTCAGGGTTAATGACTACATTTTAAACCTAAAAGGCTGATCAGAATAATATTTTTAGCATGTCTTAGAATTTTTATAAGAATATTAATAAGGCATAAGAACGAAAGTACTGAAATCTAAAAAAGTAGGCAGTGGAGGAACTGCCGACCGAAGTGGAAGCTTGAAGCTAGGAAATAACATAGTTGTTATGAATTTCCGAAGTAGCTAGAGTCAGCAAATCAGACACGTTCTACTTTTTTAACTCTTTTTATCAATTTATGCGTTTTTGAATGTATAAAATGCTATTTTTAATGTTTATATATCCAAAATATTTGTAAAACAATTACTTTGGTTGGGTAAACGGTAATTGGCTAGTTAATCGGTTGGTAATGTCTTCGGTAATTGGTAATCGCTTCGGTAATCGGTTGGTAATCACTTGTGTAATCAGTTGGTTATTGCTTCGTTAATCGGTTGGTAATCGTTTTAGTAATCGCTTCGTTAATCGGTTGGTAATCGTTTTAGTAATCGATTGGTAATCGCTTCGGTAAGCGGTAATGGGTTGGCAATCACTTTGGTAATCGGTTGGTTATCGCTTCGGTAATCGGTTGGTAATTCCTTCGGAAATCGGTTGATATTCGCTTTGGTCATCGCTTTGGTAATCGGTAATTGCTAATCGGTTGTTAACCACTTCTGTAATTGGTTCAGTAATCGGATGGTAATCGCTTCTCGAATCGCTAACTGGTTTGGTAATCAGTTGGTAATCGCCTCGGTAGTCGGTTGATAATCGCTTCTGTAATCGGCAATTGGTTCGGTAATCGGTTGGTTAATCTCTTCGATTATTGGTTCGGTAGTCGGTTGGCAACCGCTTCGGTAATTGGTTTGGTAATCGGTTGGTATTCGGAAATTGGTAATTGGTTCGGTAATCGGTTGATAATCGCTGCGGTCTTTGACTTGGTCGAAGCTAGATAACCCCTAAAAAGGAATGCTGTACAGCAAAAATTTCTGTTACGCTAACAGCGTGATAATATTGCTAACAGCAACAATCAAACAGGTAAAAATTTCAATAGTGGTTTGTATACACAATAAAATAATACAATTTACTTTCGCCTTTATGATTCAGAGCAACTTTATTAGACATTACATTATATGTATAAGGAAATGTCTCGCATACAACAACTAAATAGATAAACATTTCAAAAGAGGTTTGTGTACACAATAACTCCATTAAATTTACCTTCATGTTTATAATTCACAGTTACTTTGTTGTTATTATATTTTTGAAGCTAAGCTATTTTTTAATTAATTTATATATGGGCTTTGGCGGCCGTGGCGTAGTGGGTAGAGTGTGTGTCTCTTACGCCAGAGAACCCAGGTTAGAATGCTCCATCCGACACAGAAAGTTTTTTCAATTGAATTAATTTTTCTGTTCGGCAGTCACCTCTCTGCAGACAATGGCAAACCTCAGAGAGTAAAAACTGCAATGAAAAGCTTCTTGAGAACATAAGCCGTTCGGAGTCGGCGTAAAACATGTAGGTCCAGTTCTCGATCACTTGTGTGCAAACATTTCACATCACACACAACACAATTGATCATAAGAAGCTCGGTCAAAGTCCTTTCAAGGGCTGAAATGGCCATTTGGTTTTTTTTTTTTTTTTTTATATATATGGGCATTTCCACACAAAAGGCCAACGTGACCCAAAAATTTAAAGTTAATTAAAACCTAAAACAAAGTTACGCGAAGATGTCGCGAATCTATAGATTTGCTCTCTACCAAAAAGTGCTCAACGCTTCTAAAGAAGTTTTCACTTCAAAAAAATTAAACAGTACGGCCATATTTTTAGTATTTCCCGGAAAATATTTATGTTGTACAGCCTTTTAAACATTGTGGTGTATATTTTACTATTAATAAAGTCAAGACACAATCCATGGCTATCAGGCAAGAGAAGACAAGAGGAACTAATACTTAATAATAAATCAGCAACTCTATTTAGCATGATAACTTGGCTTAGAGTATTAAACTTGTGTCTCAAGATCTATAGGTCCCGAGTTCGAGTCGCACTAGAAACAGAATAAATACAACAACCAATACACAGCTTATGAGTCCGAACAGAACCAAAGCGGATGGAGGATGACGGGCTTCTCTCGACGAAAACCGCTGAGAATCCGTCCAGAATAGGAGCGGTTGTCGGATGGCTGATCAGCGTTACTTTTCGGTGTGAATGCACTTAATTTTGGAGAAAATTATTTCGTATTTTGTTTTGAACTAACATGAATGCAACACAGTCACACAAAACGAAACGTCAGCTCATGAGAAAAACTAAGAAAATAACACTGAACACAGCTAATTCTTTGCAAAAATATGGCATCACTTACGCCACTCAGAGAGAGGTCCGCCAGCCGTCGGTGGAAAAATAAAATAGATTCTATTCTGGCGTTATTCCGTCGCGTATTTCTACGGCGATTTCATTTATGGCGGTGGCATACATTTTCATGGATTTTGCTGCACGGTCAGTCCGTCATCCGCCACCCGCTTTAGTACAGTTCGGGCTCTATGTGTGTTAAATTTAATCAAATTTAATTAATTGGAATATATATAATAATAAATAAATAATTCCAATTTATTATTATATTTTAAAAATTAAGTGGATAGCACAACAATGGCTGTCTCTGCATATGTAAACCATTTTTTGGTGCGACATACTGACTGTGCAGCTACATACATCTGTATTATTAATTGTGTTAATCTTGTTGAAGATTAACAAAAAATAACAAACGACAAAAATGAAAGCAACTGATATGTATATTTATATGTAAATTTTACATACATATTAATAACAACAACAACACAACCAGTTACTGAGGAATATTTGTAAAACAATTCGTTTCAACAAACGACACGCTGTTGCGTTCGTGATTTTGGCACGAATCAAACCAACAACCATAACAACAACATTGAAACTGAAGCAATTTATGCCGGATTTTTCTCATACGAAAATGTGAATTTTTCTTCTATTCTGTAGCTTTATGAAAGAAGTGATAAAATCCCAGATTAGATATACATTTTGTTCGTCCTGTTTCTGATATTTTGGCATATATTTTACGTTAAAACGATGAATATTAAAGGCTGTATGCGTAACGCAAAAAGTGAACAAAACGTTGCATGTGCTTGAAAATGTGTTTTTACGTCAAAAATATTTCATGATATATAAAAAAAAAAAATTACGAATCATATAAAAGTCAACTAATATCGCTTTATATCAGAATGGTTTTTAGTTGGGTGATAAAATAAATTGCCATATATTTAAATCAAGTGAATCTGTGCTGTAATCAAGATTTTCTCAAATTTGGAAAAAGATTAAATTTCATTCACATACAGTTAAACTTTTTTAGAGAAAATACTCTAAAAAGTAGTTTTATTAATTACAATTTCAAGAAAAATTATATAAAAAAATTATTGCAAAAAATCAAAAATTATTAAATAAGCACACGCGAATAAGCAAAAAAAAAGCAACAATAAAAACAGTAATTAACATAACTTGACAACAATTACGCATGCGTGCGCACATGTGTTGCAGTTACAATGAGCGTTACAACAGCAATAACAATAATAATAACAACAACAGAGTCAGCAACTCTACGCTGCACAGTAGAGTAAATAAACCTGCAGCACAAACAATTGCTGTGCAAAACTTAAAACAACATTGACGACATGAGTCGCTGCAAAAGCAACGGTAGCAGCAACAACAAAAGCTAATAGTAAACAATTGACAATTTTACAGTAGCAGCAGCATTAAATGCTGCACAAAAAAGAAAACAACAAAGAAACATAACAAAGGAATAATAAACACAAATTGACAGAAATGCAAATAAAAATCAACAACAATGAAGATAAAAAAAAAAATTAAAATTTTGAATTAAAATGAAGAAAACTAAAGTTTCAATATTGACAGTAGTTAAAATATTGTCAACAGCAATATTAAGGTTGGTCAGGTAAGAAAAACAGTTATAAAAGAGCACGATAAAAGTGGAAAATCAACACAGTAAGTTGTGGAAATTCATGCGAAAACGATGTCAAATTGTTGGGCTTGATTTTTCAATGGCCATAAAATATTCAGTGAAAAATATAAGCAAACATTTTTGTACTTTTTATATTTTGCAGGTATTTAGTTATATCAGCCAATAACTCTCGGTGGACAAAGTGTTGGAAAATATTTGAAGTATTTTTTAACAGTTGTTTCTTTATTTTTTTTAATAAAAAATTTATTGGAATTTAATGCATTTTTGTCACTGACCTCAGCTAAATGAGCAAAAATATTAAATAAAGCCGGTTATAGCCATGGAAATTTGTTGGCAGTGAAAGCTGCAATTATTTGCTATAATCGCCATCAGTTTAAGTTGCGGCATGTAAAGCATGTTCAAGTTAAGGCTTCAAAGTCTTAAAAAAAAATAAGTAAA
This sequence comes from Coremacera marginata, assembly GCA_914767935.1. Lineage (NCBI taxonomy): Eukaryota > Metazoa > Arthropoda > Insecta > Diptera > Sciomyzidae > Coremacera > Coremacera marginata. The sequence goes on from OU612047.1 coordinate 21,572,642, forward strand.
ATTATTACAAGTTAAGGCTTGTATTGTGCAAAGTACCGGTACTAAAGCTTTCAATCGTAACGTCTTATCTACGGCTTGGACACTTAAAGCTTTAAGTTGGATATAAGCATGGTGAATATTTTGCAGAACTTAAGTACTTAAAAGGAGAATAAACTTTGAGATCAATGGGAGAAAAGGTTGAAAAAAAAAAATGCTTTTCAGCTAAAAAATGTACTGCTTGATGCTGGAGATTTAAGCAGCTAACATTTTAAAAGTGGTTTGTGTCTATAATAAAACATAGTACTTGTCTTGGTTTTTATGATTTCCAGTTAGTTTGTAAGACAAAACAAAGTAAAATATTCAATGAGATAAATATTGAAATAGTTGTTTGCGTTCACAGTAAAACAACTCAATTTCTCCTCGATTTTATAATTCACAGTAACTTTTTACGACACAACAGAATATGCCAGAAAATGCAACAATTTGTATGTATTTCTATAGATCACTTGAAGTATATAAAAATACAAAATAAGTTTGAAGAAAGTAAAGGGTTAATTAGGGATATCAAATCCATTTGATATTAGCAATTAGGCAATAGCATATTGCCTATTGGGTTCAACACGTACAACAATCAAACAGGTAAAAATTTCAATAGTCTTTTGTGTACACAATCAAATAATTAAATTGACCTTCGCCTTTATGATTCAGAGCAACTTTATTAGACATTACATTATATGTATAAGGTTATGTCTCGCATACAACAAATAAACAAATAAACATTTCAAAAGAGGTTTGTGTACACAATAACTTCATTAAATATACCTTCATATTTATAATTCACAGTTACTTTGTTAAATATAACAGAATATGTTTGAGGTCTAAAGATCAATATATACCTATGGAACGTATTAACTAATTTCAAAGAAAAAGGTTGGGCGGCAACTCGTGGGTAAGGAGAAGGAGGGGGAGGGGGGAAGCTTTAGTAAACAACAAAAATATCGAAGATTAGTGTTGGAAGCTTCGTAGATGAAACTTTTTAGTTGAGATTTAACAGATTAGATTGTATAATGTTTTTATTAAATGTTAATTAATTTCGACCTCTTTTCATAAGTTTTATGTTATGTGATTTTCTTACTCTAATAATGACTCAATTATTAATTAAGAGTTATATTTTCGGACTTAAGGTCTATGTTGCTTTCCGAAGAAATCATACAACAACAATACATTTGTATATGGTAGTAATCACACAGCAGACTAGACAGACTATTTCGTGGACCGCTAAACCAACTCATCAGTAGCCTTGCATGATCGCAGTGATCCACAAAGCTGTTTAATATTTATGTGTTTCGTCAATGTTACTTCTATTACTTCGAACTATATGAACTTGGGTACAAATGATATGAAGCAGCTTAAAGTTCTTCTAATTATAGATGCATACTTATTTGGTGAAAAGGAAGCTCTTTTTCGAAGATAGATCAGATCTTTTAACTACTCAAGGGTATGTTAAGGTTAGTTGTTGTTCTTCTTTTTTTATAGTCGGTCTTAGTTTCAGCAGTTTGCTGATATTGAACTATGATGACATGAAGATTTCTGTTTCAAAACTAAGATTTTTTTAAATATATTATTTTTGAAGCTACGTTATTTTTTAATAAATTTATAAATGGGCATTTGCACACAAAAGTCCACCGTGACCCAAAAATGTAAAGTTACTTAAAACTTATTATTTTATGATATTATCTTAGGGAAACATTTAAATTTTATTAAGGTGGGACATGACATTCGCGGAGGAGAAGACAGACCTTTTTTTAAAAATTCATAACTCAGTCAAAAACAAACATTTTTCCAAAATTTTTATTATTGTAGAGAATTGAACAAATTACAAGAAAAAATTTGTAATTTGTAAAATTCAAAAAAATATATTTTTCACTCCAATGGTTCACTCCAACAAAAAAACGGGGCCTCGTAGTTGCAGTGCTGGGAGTTGCAAATTTTGTCCGATCTGGAAAAAAAATGACTTTTTTAACAATATTGGTTATCGTATGACACGAGCTTTTTTTAAATTTTTTTTTCAATTTTTGGTGATGTTCCAAATTTGAAAGTGTGTTTTTTCGAAAAAAATATTGACTTTAAAAATTCATAAAAAATAGAAAAAAAAATTCAAAAAAAAGCTCGTGTCATACGATAACCAATTTTGTTAAGATTTAAAAAAGTCATTTTTTTCCAGATAGGACAATTTTTGCAATTCCCAACGCAAAAGCGAATCAAGTTTAAAAAAATACAAAAAAAAAATTCGTCAAAAAATGAAATGAGATAAACGCGTTCAAAGTTTGTGAACAAAGAAAAAAAAAGGTTACCTACAATCTGCCATGCCTGCTTCGTACTGTATGCCTTCGTTATCTTGTGTTGTGCTGTTTCTTATAGTTTTTTGCAATCGTTTAGCAATTCGGCATTCACCCTTCAAGTAGGTACGAAATAACAACCACCAAAAGTCAGGTAGCAATCATATACCAGCTGCCGTACGTAGGTAGCGCAAAAATTAAAAATGCGCTCTCACTAATCCGGCTGTAACTTTTGAACCCGTACGAATTTTTCCATGAAATTTTTGTTCTTAGAATCTTAAGAATATTTACTAAAATACAAAATTATTAAAAAAACTGCCAATCGATTAATTAATAATCGAAATTAAAAAAACTGCCAATGTCATGTAACCCCTTAATTTAGACAATTCATACATAAATTCATTTACCATGATGATCAAATCGTCTGCACTGTTTCACAAATGTAGTTTTTTGTTTCGTAAATGTTTAGTAAAAGTTTTGCAAACGTATTTGTGTTAGTAAAAATGGAAGACATTGGCTAAAGATAATGGAAATATGGTTGAGGCAAGGAGTAAAATAAATTAAACTTGTTTTTAACTACTAAATTACATAATTACCTAATTACTCAATTGAATTATAATGGAAAAATGTCACGTTGAAAATGTCACGTATCGGCTCAGATTACGCTTAAAAAAAAAGGTACTGAAGATATTTGAATTAAACAAAATCATAATATATAAAAGGCAAGCACAATAATGTCACCTAATGTCGCTCAAACTGTAATTATTATTTGCGATTATAACAGTTTTTTCGCTTTATGTACTTTCAGAAAATTCATTTGATACTTATTAGTGACATGCTTGCCTTTTATGTATGTGCATACTTTCAGGCTGAACATTTTTCAAAACAGTATGTTGTAAAAGCACTGTAATAATGGCAAAAAATAATTACAGTTTGAGCGGTAATGCTTACAAACCCGTGGCTTTTGTACTAGTACATTATAAAGTAACATTATTGCATAAGATTCTAAAATTAGTTCCACTAAAAAATTGTGACAGATTTCGTTGAATTCTGACTTTCTATATATGGACACGAAAACTACTTTCATTTTTGTCCCGTTCGAATTGCATTTTTTTTCTTTGGATTCAGGATTAAGCCTGCTATAAACTTTGTCTAAGAGTTTTTACGTATGTTTTACGTTGCTTTTTTCTTCACTTTATATGTGCGCGACGGTCACGTTCGACATTATGAAATTGCCCATATAACATTTTATATATTAACAAATTTTGCTATAAAATGAAAACAGGGCTGACCGGCTTTTGACCGGTTTTTTTAGCAGATCAGTTTTTTGAAAGAAATTTTTTATTCCTAGGAAACGGTTTTCATGCCTGGGCTGATTTATATTTAATCCTAGGTAAGAAAATTTTTTATTCAAAAGTTCACTGTTCTAAGAATTGACATAGTTTCGAAGATATATGCATATTCTTGATGTGAAAATGGCGGGAATTTTGTTATGGGTTCAATAAAAACTAAAAAATCAAAGTGACATGATTTGGAGTCAAGAAAAAGTTTATTTACTTTCTCTTCTCAAATCTTAAAGGCTGTGCTTGATAAGTAGGATTAACATGAAGAAAGCCAAAAAGATTCCAGATCACGAACTGCTACCGGCAGAGTCGAAATATTTGGGCAATCATCATAACAAAGCCAAGGTGGTTTATTTTGAGAGAAGCCGACTTCAGCAACTACTTTTTTTTCTGTAAGCGTGAGGCACTGTAATGTACATACATATTAATTACTATACTGCACTATCTATACTGCATTTTATTACATTCCTTTTGAAAGAAATTATATTTAGAATAAAACAGTATATTTGTCGATTTTTTTTCTGCCATCATCAGTTATTTTGAAAATCTGTGCATCTCTAACACACTATGCAGAGTTTTTTTAATTAAATTTTAACGAAATGGCAAAATTTAACGAGAAAACTGACAAGTTTATCATTCAACACAGCAGCTAATTGAAATTTCCGACATTTACCCATTGACAGAGAGGAGAAGAAAAGAATACTCTCGAGTTTCAATGAGAAAACTTCAAACGTAACCTAAGTAGAATCCTTGCAATCTTGACAAGGCTCCAAATCAATTGGCAACCGGGCACACGGAAACAAGCGAAATTCGCTAAAATAGCAAAACGATAAAAGGTTTCAATGTTCACATTCTCACATTGAAAACACACACACACACACACACACACACACGCCTCTTCCCCCACTTCTCACCCTTAAATCATCAATCAACAACGTCGCTTACTTGCTCAGTTCAGATATGCTTGCCCAACCAACAACAACGAATACGACTTTACGAGGACAAAGTTTCAATTGAATTCAATTTGATTTCAACAATTATTTCTGCGCTGTTGATCACAGAATTTGAGCTGAAATACTTAAAAATGGAGAGCAAAAAAAAAAAAAATTCAAAGAATAAAAATAAAAAAACCAATAAATTTGAAGGAAAATGGCGTAAAAATTGAACGAAACTCAGTCGAGCATTCGGCAGAAGCGTTGCGCTTAGCAACAAACTCACCTGACAAAATGCAACAACGTCGTACAGATTGCAAGCTAAAAGTGTGCGTAAGAGAGTGTACAATTATTTTCTAAGCTTTTTTCAGCACAATATCACCTATAGAATAAAAAATATCAAATAAAAAAAATTAAAAAAACGAGCTAGTTTGACGCGCTTGAAGCTTGAGAGACTGGCGCTTGATGGGATTTTGATAAGCTTGAGCTTGACATTTTATAGAATTTTAGAGCAAAGAAGAAGTAGAAGAGTAAGAAAACGGAAGTAACAGACTTCACATTGTTACGGTTCGATTTCAAACATGAATGATTTATTTACTGAGTTTCCAAAGAGTTGCTAGGTTACAGAAGACAAAGAAAACAATAGAGTGAAACGCACAGTAGCAGAAATGAAAATGAAATAATATACAATGTATGAGTGTATGTGTGCGTGTGTGTGTGTGTGTGTGTGTGAAATAATTGCAGCAATTGATGTGGGAGTTGAAAGACATCAGGCTGATTGTATCAGTGAACAATGAGGTGGCAACGCAAGCCAATCAAGTGTTGACATTGATTCATTGACTTTGTAGTTTGTGCAAAAAAAAAAAATAACACAAAAATTGCTGCGTGTGTGCGTAGAAATTCTAGAAAAGCTTTGATCAAAACTTCGAAAAAATTATGATTGCAAATGAGAAATATTAGAATTCGAAGTGAAAATTAGAAAAAAGAAGACAGATTTAACGCCATTAAAACAGAAAAATCTAACTTCAAACTCAGAACGTAAATATTTCTTGGAAAATTTTATTGTAAAAAAGCTATTTGAAGTTTTATGCCGAAATTTTTTTTTTTTTTTTTTTTTTTTTATATGTTTATATTTGCAATCTGTCTTATTTAAAGACAATAAGCTAATTTTATAATATTGATAAATTGACATTAAATCATACATTTCCAATGAAATGCATGAGAATATATTACAGATTAATATTATGCAAATTTAGTTTAAAAAAGGTAAATCTAAAATATGTGTACGCTTGAGTCTTCTCGTCTCTTCGCTGTCATCTAACAAAGAAATCGCCAATATATTTGAATGGTTGCTGAGCCTTCGCAAGTATCTTGTGCTGTATCTGGTGATTTCGTTTTTAACAGAAGCAACTTCTAGATCCCTCTTGATTGTATTGTTGGAGACAAACCATGGTGCATTTGTTATTAGTCTTAGAGTTTTTGATTGGTATCTCTCGAGTATTTCTACATTTGAGTTTCTGGCTGTTCCCCATAATTGAATTCCGTATGTCCAAACCGGCTTCAAAATAGCTTTATAAATCCGAACCTTGTTTTTGAGCGATAATTCCGATTTATGACCCAAGAGCCAATACAGTTTTCGATTTTTCAAGTTTAACTGGGTACGTTTTGCTTTGATATGTGGTTTCCAAGTCATTCGTCTATCTAATTTTAGTCCAAGATACTTTACTGAGGCACTTTTCGGAATAATTTTACCGCTAATGCTAACAGGTGGGCACTCTCCTTTCCTTAATGCGAACGTTACATGTGTTGATTTATCTGAATTGACTATGATTTTCCACTTTTCAAGCCAGCTTGTGATCTGGTTAAGTTCATTTTGTACAATAGATGATGCAGTATAGGGAGATTCGTGAACACCGATTATTGCAGTGTCATCTGCATAAGTGGCTATTGTGACGTTATCAGTTGTTGGCATGTCCGAAGTAAAAATTGTGTATAGGACAGGTCCAAGCACGCTACCTTGAGGTATTCCAGCTAATATTTCTTGCATATCAGAGATGTCGTTCCTAACCTTAACATAGAAATGCCTGCCAGAGAGATAGCTTTTACAGAAGCGAAAATATGGCGCTGGTAGCATTTTTTTAATTTTGTACAACAGACCTTGGTGCCATACTCGATCAAACGCTTGTTTAACGTCAAGAAACACAGCTGAGCAGTATTTTTTGGTTTCAAGACAGTCGGATATAACATTCACTATTCTGTGGCATTGCTCAGGAGTACCATGCTTGTGTCTAAACCCGAACTGGTATTCAGGAATGACATTTAGGCGTTCCAGTATTGGTGATAAGCGTCGCAAGAAAATTCTTTCGAATATTTTGGAGAAAGTCACCAGCAAGCTAATTGGTCTGTATGATGCCAGAGATTGTTCCGGCTTGCTTGGCTTTGGTATCATAACCACTTCCGCACATTTCCATTGAGTTTCCATTTAATAGCAAAATTCTTGGATAATAAAATTTTATTTTGAATCCATTATAAAACTTTGTTAGTCATTTGAAGCTCTATTGTATGTATAGCCGTCTGTTTAAACCTGTATAACCAAAACTTTTATACTGTGAGAGGGTATGGAAACCCCTGAAAAAGTTCAGGGAAAAACTGCTGTTCAGTTTTGCAGGCCAAACAGTTTGCAATAATTGTTATGAAGTAAAAAACACTGCCATTTGCAATGAAAAAAATCTTTATTTGCGTTATCCCAAAAAAAAAAACATTAAAGTATCAAACCTATGCAACTGTGAAAAAGATTCTCTTCTCTCGTGTGTCCTACAACTCATCTGTGTTTTTTTTTATCCAAGCCATACACGTACCTGTATCATTATATAGCAAGTACAAATAGCCGAAAGATGTTCAGTTAGTTAATGTTGTAACGTAACGTTACAATTAGGCTTATAATCTATCTATACTATTAATAAATCTGTAGCCACTTTTTATGTTCACTCATCACGTTTAAACGACAACTCAGATTTTTATAAAATTTTGTACACATATTTATAGGTCAGCAGAGAGTGCAATAGGATACTTTATTTTAACCCATTAACAACCAATGTTACTATATGGAAACATATGCGTCTCGAATTTTCATTAAATACTGCATAATATTTCAAAAGTTTTAGTGCCAGTTTTTTAAAAAAAGTACAATTAGCATGCAATAATAACTTATTTCTGCTCAATGGCATACATAGTTTTCACCAAAATGTTGCTTCAAGTCTAAAAATGTCTGTTTTTTATGGTTTTCTTTCGGCCCTAATGGATTAAATTGCACTTCGGTTAAACGAGAACAAAATCAATAAACGCTTTTAAATTTCCTTCAATTTGATACCAAAATCATGTATGTAGTTTGAAAACTGTGAAAAATTTTAGTACCAGATCTTTTTAGTATTAATTATAAGCTGAGAATGAGAGAAAAACGACTTGAAATTCACACTTTTAGCTTTGAAGGCAAATATTTCAGTCAGTTTGCAATGGATTTCAATAATTTTTTTTGAAAAATGTTGTTTGTTAAAATATCCTTCAAACATAAGTTGAAATTTTTACTAAGCCAAAGTATTAATATTTTTAAAAATTTTTTTAAAAAATGTTCAAAAATTTTTAGTTTAAGCCAAAAAATTGGATAAAAGTTGTTTTTGTTGTAAAAAAAATTAAATCCAAAATTTAGGTTTTCGATTTCCTATCAGATGATATAACAATCTTAAGGTTAATAATTTGTAGTACTACTTAAACAATAAAAAATCGTTTTGGTAGCGAAAAATCAAGCCTACCCACTATCAATTTTTGAATGAAAACTTTTTGAAAACCCGGCGAAGCGGCGGGTTTAAGCTAGTACTAAATAAAACCTAAGTTGTTAATAATAAAACGTATAAGAAAGTGCATTCTAACAATAACGGCCATTATAATACAAATAATATATGTAAATATAATATCAAAATGTTATTTACTTATAAAATCTTATAAATATAATTAAATATTATATATATCGCAGACATTATTTAACTATAAACCATAATTAGAACAACTAGTATAATCTGTGTAAATATGTTAAATACAATCAATCAATACAGTATTTATTTAAGTATTGCGATTAAAATAGAATAACGTATGATACATTTAAGTATGATTATTTATATATGCAGCATAGGGTAACCTTAATAACAACGTGACCTACAAAAAATACCCACAACTAAGCGACAAACAAAAGACGACAAAATTACTAACAACCACAATAATACGAACACACTAGGCTATAAATAGATTCAGCATAGCAACAACAAGACTCACACTCCAGCAGCCATTAGCCAGCCGTCAAACATTCTTTTGCATACGTCATACAACATACGACTTATAATTCCTATGTAGTTCTTTTTTGAAATCACGTAAATAGACACTACAATCCCAGTCAAGGCAGCATTCCTTTTTTAGGTGAGCTCAAGCTCAGTAGCCACTACCACGGCTGATCGTCAGGCCTGTCGTCCGAGGTGGGTGGCGAATGGCTCACCGCACCACTGCCTCGACTTTTTCTGGGGTAGTGGCAGGTGGTTTTTGGTTATTTTAAGTGTTGTTAGTTGTTATTATTTTTTTTATTGAAGCCACGTTGCTACCTCGGTTGACCGCAAGGCCTGTCACCGGGGCTGCGACGGCAGGCACTCGCTTCTTCTTTCTTACAGCGGCATCTCTTGTTTCATTACTACTTCTCCATTTTGTTGTATTAAAACTAAGACCAGCAATCGTTTTTTAGGTGCTATCGAAGCGATTACCAACCGATGACCGAAGCAATTACCAACTAATTACCACTTACCCAAAGAGCATTTCTTTCTTAGCGGCTACCGAAGCGATTGCCAACCGATGATCGAAGCGATTACCAACTGATTACCACTTACTGAAGTTATTACCTAATGATTACCGCTTACCAAAGCAATTACCATTGGATTACCGAAGCGAGTACCGCTTACCGAAGAGATTACCACCTGATTACCGAAGCACTTACCAAGCGATTATCGCTTACTGAAGCGGTTACCAATCGATAACCGATCACCAAAGCGGTTACCAACCGATTACCGCTTACTGCAGCGATTACCAACCGATTACCGAGTCAAATACCGACTACCCAACCTAATACCATACTGATTACCAAGCCCTTTAGCGAATACCCGAAGCTGCATGATTTAGAGATTATAATAAGGATAACGTATTCAATAAAGTAAGCCTTGGAATTACTGAAAAACCTGCCTTTTTTATTTTTTTTAAATTATTTGTGAGAGCTTCACCTCAGCCTTTGATAAAACCATGTCACAATGTTGACTTACATTGTGTATTTGAATATTGCAATGTTGACAAAAAAACAATTTAAAATAATTTTTAATTTTGTTTCTTTTATTTTTGCCCCACTGTATATATAAAAGTGAGAACGAATCATTAGAAAATCGAAATTGGGAATGGTCGAACTAATATGGCCGATAAAACGCGATAATAACCTTACAACTTGTTCCAAATGCATGTACCGTCATTTTTCAAGCCAACAAATTCGATATGACTTCGAAACTTACAAAATTCTTGCTCGGAACATTTCTGAATTTAAAGATCAGATTCGTGATATGCAAGCCCAAAAAACCCCGAAAACTTCATTTATAATTTTTATAGGTTTTTGGATTTTAACATTAGCCATATGGGCTCCGTCATCTCGGATATAGGAGTTTCTGAATATGTACTTCAGATTCGTGTTCAGCGACCTCAAAAACTCCAGAGTAACAAAATTCAGGCCAAAATATTAAATAGAAAAATGTATGCTTTAAAGGGTTAAAGGAGGAAAGCTTTAAACATAAATCAAACATGCAATTCAATATACATACAAAAGATTCAAGCTGCAGGATTTTGTTTTGAGCTTTTATTATTGTTGCCTACTCTAGCACGTTTTTCAAACAAAACTCTTCATCACTTAATTAAATAATTTTTAAGTTAAACGTAATTTTGAAGCTCAGATGGGACTGATAAAAAAATCATTTCAACATTTTTGTGTTTTAATTTTAAATACAACTCTAACGCTTATAATTTTATGCTTATGACGAACTAATTAAAAAAAAAGAATTCAAAATAAAAATAAAAGAGAAACATAAACAAATAAGATTTAATAAATTCAAGACTATTAATTTGTTTTGTCTCTAACGGCATTTTTAGAGAAATTCCACATGTATTGGCGAGTTTTCTCTCCATTTCTTTCAGCGAATTTTTTAATTCCAAGCAACTTTAATGAGCACGCGGTAAAAAGATAATGTATGTTAAATATTTTTACACACACAAATACACTTAGTCATATGTTTATTTTTGGCAGAGTTTATTAATAACAATTTTTGTTTTTGTTCTAATTTTATTGCAGTTAAAAAAAATTGGCTGTCTTAAAGCGGCTTAAAAAATTTTTTCTATTCCATATATTTTATGACATTTTTTCATTTATCATTATATGTCAGAGTGTTCACGTAGTGTGTTGACAGTTTAATTCGGATTTTAGTTCAATGTGTCAGTTTGTGACACTAAAAAATGGGCGCCATGGATGAACTTAATATTTGACTTAATGTTTTAATATATCAACAGAATGAGAAATATAGAAATATTCACGATGGCGACTATCTCAAGAGCATGCCGTAGATTAATGATGCATATAACTGTAGACAAAATTTTGGTCGATTTTTTTGGAAAACTTTTTTTTTACACTTCCATAGGTATGCGTATAAAAATGCGCCAGGAACACATAATGCTGCTTTGTCAACCTGATTTTTAAATTTAATATTTGGCAACTCTCTTTTGTTCACCCATTTACACATTTACTCACTTGTGCTGACCCCAAAAAGTTTAGCTGAAGTTTTTTTTTTTATTTAATTTTATTTTTGTTGTCACTATTTAAGCTATTGCTGCAGCATTTTGTTAATTTCACCTTTTACGGTTGCATCTTCACCGCTTTTATTGCGTTGTTATTGTTCTTGTCTCTCTCTTTCTCTCTCTCCCCTTCTCTCTCCACAATCAAACCTGCTATACAGCAATTTTAAAGCTTAAAACTAACAGAAAAACTTTTTGACATTTGAATGGAATTTTTCATTGTTAACTGCGCTCAAACCTAAGCTAGAATTGGTTGTGTTGCATGCCGCATCTGCGGAAGTTGCTGCGCATGACATTTGCTAACGACACAAAGACAATGAATGATATTTTGTAATGTCAAAATGGAAACTGGTTAACATTATAAAGTGGCGCATGTTTAAATCTTAACTCTGTATCTAGTATATCTAGTATAAACAAATCTTTTTTTTTTGGCTTTTTTTAATGCGCCTTAAAGTATGCTATAGTTTTAAGCTTTTAAATGACTACAATTAAATAATTACGTGCATTATGTTAATTTTAAAGCAAACGTGAGTTCTTTTGAGTAGATTTTCATTTTGAGTTAATGGCGCTATAATTAAAGTTGTTGCGGGAGGAGTGAATGTTGATAAAGTCAGTTCAAGTTGTTTAGATTTTTAAGATTTTTGTTAAATATGTGAGAAAAACGTGATTGTTGAGTTTAAATAAAAAAAAAAGAACTAAGTAAATGTAATTATAATGAAGCGAGTTGGCGAAAAGTTTTTTTTTTAACATAAAGGATTTACAGTATATTTTGCAAGACAGACTCAAAATTAGTGGAAAAAAAAGACGGAGTATGCATTAATTCGTACACACAGAGAAAAAATATGTTTATATTTGTTTTGTTTAAAAAAACAAAATATTCAGAGGGAACCACCTAATGATTCAGAACTTTCCTTCAATAACATTATTTTCAATATAAGATATTAGTTGTGTCCAAAATTAATTTAATGGCCTTGGCTAAAAAACTAACGTCTACATTAGTATGCTTGTGATAAAATAGAATTGTGTGCTTCTACCCAATAAAAATATATTTGCATCACAGTTAAACTCAAAAAGAACAGAACTCTGCAAAGCGGTTCAGCAGTAAAAATAGGTGAGTTTTGAAGCAACTTTGCTGATAAAGCGCGTGCTTCGCTGGCAAAGTGGGTGCTCCGCTAGCAAAGCAAACTTATTTACTGTTTTCTAAACATATTTTGTTTTCTTCAAACCAGCAATTACTCTTCTAAACAAATATTTTGTAACCACAGTGAAAAATGTTTGGCATTTCTTTTGCTAAAATATGTTTCCAAGTAAATATTGCGTAATCATCGGTAAATATATTATGTTAATTATCGTTTTGAAAATAATTGCCTGCCTGCAATTAAATTATGTTTGCTCCAATTAAAATATATTTGTTCGTGAATATTTAATGTTATTCTTGACTAAATTATATTTCCAAGCAAACAAATAGTAATAGATTAAAAGTGTTCTCAGTCCATTTATAATTACAATATATTTATATGAAAACATATTTTCTTTGAAACAAATTATATTGTTTTTAAATTCAAACAACACGTGCTAAGGTACAATTAAATAATGTTAAGATGCAAATATATATATAAAGAAAAATTCCATTAATTAATCATATTATATGTGGAACCAATTATGATTACTTGTTTTCAGGAAACATGCAGAAACATATTATGCTTAGGCGTATTATTTTTCAGCGTGTAGAACTTGTTGTGAAAATAATTTGTGGCGTTATTTGCCTTGGTCTTTCGTTGATAAAAATTTATCGCTGATCCTATTGTAATGCAGAACTGTAAGCGACGGGATGTGGCACCAACTGTTTTTAAGTGTTGATAGTTTCATTTCTTTGTTAACAAAATAATGTGACTTCATTTGCCTGTGACACTATATCGTATTTTTTAGCAAGAATTTGTAAAGTGTAGTTTTTTTTTTTTTGTGAAAATTACGCAGGTCGACAAAATTTGTGCGAAGCTCAAACCAAGAAAATGGAAAAGGCATTTCCAAAGATTTCGGCGCGCTGAGTTCGAATTTGAGGTCTGAATTTCTCTGTTGACTCCAGTTTTTCAGATTTTCTAACCTAAAAGTGCCAAAATCACGGTTTTCCAAGATAATTGTGGTTATGTTACATAGTCAGATATATAAATACCTCCCTCGTACTGCGTAAGGGATATATTACGTTTGTCACTCCTTTTGTAACGCTAAAAAGGGCGCATGGCATATATAGAAAAGTCATATGAAATAAAAAAGCCCTAAGTTACACTTAAAAAATTTTACAGAAGAAGCAAAAACTTCCTTAATATCATATCATCAATTTCGGATCTATGGCTGGTATATTGATTCTCAATTATGTTTTTAGCTTCGTATGATAAACAAGTGTCACATTATCATTCAATAAATACAATAATATAAGTACATATAATAAGTTCACCCTAGTCCACCCAGGGTCCACCCTAGTGTCAAAAAAGTTTTTTTTTAATACTACTATTTTCTATTACTACAACTACAATATTTTCTACCTTTTCCCTATTTGGTCTGGTTCTTATTCAAATCCTTGCCCAAGCCCTTATCCAAATTCTTGCGCAAGTCCTTGTCCAAGTCCATCCCCAAATCCTTGTTCAAATAAAAAAAAATCCTTGTCCAAGACAACTTGTTTGTATGGATAGTAAACGTGGGTTCGAAGGGTGGTAGGTATGAACTTTATTTTTTTTATATGCTCAATAACAGTTTTATGCGAAAATATTGATTTGATTTAATTTCTAATCGATATTATTTTAAACAAAAAATAATTTTTTTTTATCTGATCGGAAAAATATCGATCAATGATTGGTTTTTATTTCTGATCTAAAAAAATATCGATCAAAAAATAACTTTATTTCTGACCGAAAAAAATAACAATCACAAAAGGGTTTTTATTTCTGATTGAAAAAATAACGATAAAAAATAATTTTTATTTCCGATCGAAAAAATAACGATTAAAAAACAACTTTTTCTGATCGAAAAAATTAACGATAAAAACATAACTTTTATTTCTGATCGAAAAAAATAACGATTACAAAATGATTTTTATTTCTGATCGAAAAAATAACGATAAGAAAATAACTTTTATTTCTGATCGAAGAAATAACGATTAAAAAATTACTTTTATTTCTGATTGAAAAAAAAAATAACGATTACAAATAATTGTTATTAAAAAAATAAAAAAATAATTGTTATATTTGATCGAAAAAATTCGGTCAAAAATAATTGGTTTAAAGTGATTTTTATCTTAAAAATCATTAAAAACAAATCATGTCAAAACCGGGATCTCTGACTTCCTAGCATCATATTGCTATATTTAAAATTTTTTAACAATAGCTTTTTATGCATGATCTTTTGATCTGAAAATTAAAAAATAATCGTTATTGCCCAACACTGCTTAAAATGTTGCTATAAGATTTATATAGTTATAAGAAGATTTATGTTTTTCTTTTTTTATAGCTTCCATTGCTTTTTTAGTGTGCTCGAAAATTGAATAAAAATGGTTTTCTCCACTATAACTACTATTTTCATAAAAATTTGCAATATATCCATTCATAAACAACTCGAATGAGTCATAAAAATAAATCTGCTAAAGCTCTTGCTACAACATACAATGCGAACGTAGTGCGAAAATAAAAATTTTTATGCAAATTGCAGAAGGAAACGCAGTAAAAACAATATAGCAAGCGTCGCAGCAGCGACACGCAAAGTTTAAGGGGTTATACTACCTGGAGTATACAAAATGAAGGGTCATATCTAAATAATTAATTTATGTAAAAATAACTTTGAATTTTATTTTCTCTCTCTCTAAAAGTATAAGAAAGTTTTTTTTTTCAATTACTATTCATAAATAATATGGCGGCACAGTGGTTGATAAAAGACATTATCTCTTTTTTGAATAACACCCACGGGCAGCAACCTGCAACTTGCAGGTCGCAATTTTCAGTATATAGAATGTCACAAAAGTTACTTTTTGGGCACTAATTTTTTGTGGCAAGCGTAGAGAGCCAAATCAACGATAACAGTCAAGAGGAGGTTAAGTCATGGAGAAACTCACGGTGGAGCGACTCGTACAAATTGTGAAATTCAAGTTACAAAATTCATTTCAAGTTATAAAAAAGCATTGATTATAAGGAGCTCGATCAAAGATCTTTCAAGGACTGGAATGGCCAATTTGTTTTATTTTATTTTTCGTTACAAAAAAGCTATTTATGGACAAATATTTCTTTGCTTTGAATTTTATAAATTTTTTGCTTGAGCTTTCTATGATTTTAATGATGTTTGTTAAACTTTGTAACACTTTTTTTAAGTTAATATCTATTTTTAGCAGATGAATGAATAGGTTTAAAAACAAAATTATAGTAGATTTTCTGCATTCTCTGCATTTTCTGCAATAATCATTATTTTATTATTATGATTATTAGACAACTGAATGATTATTAGACAATTTTTTAAGTGTACAGAAATGAACCAGAATATACAAATAAAATGTAGGGAAGAGGCTTGCCGGTTGCCGCTGTTTGCAGGTTGCCATTATTGCTGTATTTTGACATTCTAGCAGTGCCGTAACCTAAACTCCGACTGATATGGACGTCAAAAGAGTACTAGTTACTTCCCGCCAGTATCGAAAGTAACCAATTGCTCCTTTCACGTTAGCTACTTCACTAGTTCTATACGAACTAGCTCCTTGTTTGACCCAAGGTAATGCATAAAATGGTTCAATCAACTTCAAGCTTGTATTGCTATTGTTTATGTTTCTGATGTCTTGATTTTGTATCGATGACTTTTATAGTTCGAAGTAATATTTTCGAAGTAATATATCGAAGTAATAGAACAAACCTTGAAGAAAAATATTGTGGTGACAAAAGTAGAAATTTATTAACTGAAGATTGCTTTCACAATGCCTACGGTATTTTGTTTTTTTTTATCTTTCTGACTAGTGACTAAGCTGGTCCTGTAGCACTAGTGAAGTGACTAGTGGAATGGGAGAGTAAAAGGTAGCCATTAGCCCCTGCCTATGACATGATCACGTAAAATTCGCCAGTTGAATGCAAAGGAAGTAGATTGAAGTGGAAGCAATACTGGTTACCTTAGGGCTAGTGAAATCGGTAGTTCTGTACTAGTGCCAATTACTGCAGGGTTTTAACCCTTTGCGATTGTATTCATTTTGTATATGGGAATAAATTTTCGTTGAAAGAACAGTAATAAACAATACGCAAGATTATGAAGAAAAGATAAAATTTATTAATTCTTTTTGAACTAAAAACTGAAGATGAAGGGGGTTTTATATTTGAGTTTTTTTACATTTTCAGCAATTTTCAAGGGGTGGCAACCTACATTTCAAGTTTTCATAGGTTCGATTTTAGATATTTCTGAAAATTTGCTGTGCAAATTTTATGTTTTAAGCCTTCTACTGGCTCTTAACAACATATTCAGCTGTGAAAAAAGGTATGATCAATGAAAAGTTATGATGAATGGAGTGGCAACCTGCAAGCCTCTCCCCTATTTATATCAAACCATATGCTAAATTTAACACGATGTTTCTTACTAATCATTAAATAACAAATACTAAATACACAAGTTTTAATTTAAATAGCAATTCAAATAAGAATATAGTTATATGTAGGTTATATGTTATATTGAATTGTATAGGACAGTGATTTTTAATTTTTTTTTCAGCTCGCAACCCACTTTCTTTATCGGGATATTTTCGCGGTAAATAGTGGAGTAAAAGTCCTTATTTATATCGTATACCTTCCTTTTTTATATATAATTTACCATTACAAAGAAATTACAAACACTGCCCAACCGGCACATATCTAGTTTACAGCGAAGGTTCGTCTGCAACGAATTTTTATCAAAGAAAAATGTCGCATTTTTTCCTAATTGGCGATCAAAAATTGAAAGTTATTTCATACCAGTGTTATCGCTTTAGTAATAATAAAAGTAAGTCTGAAAGTGCCAAAAACGTTATCCGAAAGTATTCACCTTACAGTAAAAAAGTAGAAAATATAATTATCTTCGCATTTGTGTTGAAGAATTAATCGCTTGGGAATTGTAAGCGAATAATTTTTCGAAACATAAGCGAACCTTCGTTTACGAAGTAACCGTTACGTCCGCAAAAACGTATTCTTTATCGAATCGTAATCGATATCGGATTCGATTGTTATCATCGCGGACGGTTCGTAAATTTTTAAATTTTCGATATCGAAGTCGCATTTTGTGCCATGTGGATGAATGATCTACTCGTAAAAATGTGATTTCGGAGCGTATTTTTTCAAACATTTCAAATCGAATTCAAGGTAATCACAAAAAAAAAAACCTTTAAGGTACTTTAAAATTAACGTAAAATTTGACGCTGAATTAATTTTCGAAATCAGATTTGATTTTCTTTTGATAAATTCGAACTTGAAGTCAAAAGCACTTCACAAACCATAAATAAGTACTTTTTGCCATCATTTTTCAAATTCATTCATTCTCACTAAGTTTTTTAGTTGATATACGTATATTTAAACAACAACAATAAGTTAAATAAAAATTTTAGTTGTTTTATTTGTAAGAGTTACAGAAATGAAAATTCGTAATATTTTTTATAAAAATTCTTAATTTTTACGAACATTTCTTATCTTTTTCCTATCGCGTGGCGACTAGATATCAGGCTGCTCATTCTCAGCTGACTTAGTTGCTGCGCTCCATTTATTGTTCCCGAGATCATGCAAGCGCTCTTTACAAGACAATTTTTTGTTGCTGCACAAGGGTAGCTGGGAGCAGTCCCGAGTACTTGGCTAGCAAAACGTTTGTTAAATGGAACGCTGCAAGTATATGATACTTTGACCTACGTTACCTTTCACTTAGAAATTTTGATTTTTATTACGAAAATATTTCGTAAAATATATGAACGTTTCGTTAAAAAAAAAAAAAATGAGTTCAAAAATATATTAACGAAAGTTTTGTAATAAAGATGAAAGTTTCTTTTATAATACGAAATTATTTTTTGCGTTTTATTAAAAAATTAAAATATAATTTTGCAGTAACTTTTGGGATACTCTTTAGTCTCTGTTCAAGTCTGTTATATGATTTGATAACTTTAACACCACACAAGCATTGTGTCATATTCAAAACTATTTATTATAAAAATTTGTTTTTGTAGTGAAACTTCTTAAGCCATTTAGAGAACATAGAGAGTTAGATTGGGGATAGAGCAACAAAAAAAAAAAAAAAATCAACACACTCGGCATAATAAAAACGACAAAATTGTTATTTTAAGAGTAGTTGTCAGCAGTGAGATTCGAACCCACTAACTCTCAATTTTCAGACCGATGTTCTATTCGCTGGTCAGCGTGGAGTTGCTGTTTAACTACTAAGTATGGATTCTTCTTTTCTTCCTCATCTGCTTGCATGGGCTATATTAATAAATAAATATATTAATAAAATAAATAAAAAATAAAATATGTTAGCAATCTCAGGAATTCCTTTTTTGGGTAGAAGTTTAACCCAATACACACACTTTTTTAATAGTTTAATAAGCATTCGTTTCTACAAAAAAAAAAAAAAAAATTACAAGGTAATATTACCCCTTAATAACAAGAAATAAAAGCATAAAGATAAGAAGGACGAAAGAGAAAAACCCATTCACACACATAAATTGCATGCAAGGATTTGTCAAACGGAAGGAAGTAGCAGCACAACTAAAAGGTCATTTCCGACATAAAATAATAACAACAACAGCAATACAACAACTCTACGAAATGTGGTGGGTGCAAATGTGTGCCACACACATACTAAATAGAGATATAAAACTTAAAAACTACAACATAGAATTAGAAAATAGCTAACCAAAGCGTACACTAGACATAAATCAGTGTGAAGCAGTTATAATAACAGCGATAAGCTTGGAAAAAGCTTAACACAAACAAAAAAAAACAAGTTACACACACGCATAACACACACGTTAATATTGTTAGCTCTCTCTACAACAAGCAGAGCCTAACTTAACACTGGCGAAAAAAATAAAAAAACTTAAACAATGTCATAAAACCGCACGTGGTAAAAAAATGCCAGAGTTGGCGCTTAAATTTTTGTTGTTGTTGCTGTTGTTATAGCTGACGATACGAACAGCAGTTAGTTGAAATTTAATCCAAAGCTTTGTGGTGTGAGTGAGTTTGTAGAGAAGTGAGAGAATTTGTTAGAAGTATTTAAATGCTTGAAATAGTTTTTATTTTGTGCTCACAGCTCACTAGTTGGCAATAAAAATTTGCATAACTTGTCGTCGCTCACACACACACTGTGCGACACTTTGTGACAAAAAAATAGCTATACACACTCACACACACATTCCCTCCATATATTTGTACCCTGAACTGACACTGGCACTGACACCCACAGCGACGATTACAACTAATCGGATTTGGAGACTGTTTATATTTTTTTTTTATTTTGCTATTGTTGTTGTTTTTTTTAAAATACCTTTTAGTTGTTTGGCACGAGCTTTTTAACACCTGCTAATCAATTAATTGACAAGTGCTCAGTCAGAAGTGTTTTGCATTTGTTTTTTTTTATTTCATCAGTGTATATGTGTGTGTGTACGTATTTGTTAAGCTCTGCGTTGATTAATAGCTATGATATCCTGTAACTGTTAGCTAAGCTTATAGCTTCTTATGGCATGTGCAGCTAATTTATTTGCTTATAATTTCATTATCAATAAATTATGAGCATTTCATTATATTGTGTTGTATTGAGAGAAATACCAATAACAGCAACAACAACAACAGCATAACGTTAAAACACTTAAGTGCCACTTTGCAGTGGATGAATTTCAGTCACTCAGTATTGTGTGAAGCGTGCCCACACTTCATTCTACTACTCTTTGCAGCCCACGCTGCTCTAGTGTTATGGCCTATATTGTGTTATGGCCTGATTGTTGTTGAATTATTATAGCCAATTTGTGTTAAATCAATGGTAACAGTAATTGTAAGAAATACTACTGTGTCGGCTATCGTCATTTGTGGAGGTGTGCTTAATTTTAATGCCTGTTTATATTGTGTACAACTCATAAACTATGAAAGCTTAATGTTGCTTCAAGGAGTAGTCAACAATAAACAGATTCTAGTTATGGGTGAGGGACTCAAAATGTCACCTTGTATTCGTCAAGTTTTAAGACAGGATTAGTTTATAACTAGGAAAATTTCGGGAAAGCATGGGGTATAAAAAAAATAAAAGGTCTTTAGATGAAGGTTCAGTGAAAGACCTCTTTACTATTGAAATCACTAGAATAGTTTTTAATACTAGCAGGTCGGATTTCTCAACTTAACAAATAAAAAAATTAAATTGTTTGACAAGTTGGTTATATGTAACGACTTTTCAAATTTTAGTATAGGTTTAATTATTTATAAATTATATTTAAAATTCATAAGTTATAATTTATAATTAATAGTTAATAACTAATAATTAATAACTAATAATAACTAATAATTTATAATTTATTATTTTTAATTTATAATATATAATTAAAATTTAAAATATATATTTTATTGTTTATAATTTGTAATATATAATTTATAATTTATAATCTATAATCTATAATTTATAATTTATAATTTATAATTTATATTTTATAATTTATAATTTATAAATTATAATTTATAATTTATAATTTATAATTTATAATTTATAATTTATAATTTATAATTTATAATTTATAATTTATAATTTATAATTTATAATTTATAATTTATAATTTATAATTTATAATTTATAATTTATAATTTATAATTTATAATTTATAATTTATAATTTATAATATATAATTTATAATTTTAAATTTATAGTTTATAATTTATAAGTTATAATTTATAATTTATAATTTATAATTTATAATTTATAATTTATAATTTATAATTTATAATTTATAATTTATAATTTATAATTTATAATTTATAATTTATAATTTATAATTTATAATTTATAATTTATAATTTATAATTTATAATTTATAATTTATAATTTATAATTTATAATTTATAATTTATAATTTATAATTTATAATTTATAATTTATAATTTATAATTTATAATTTATAATTTATAATTTATAATTTATAATTTATAATTTATAATTTATAATTTATAATTTATAATTTATAATTTATAATTTATAATTTATAATTTATAATATATAATTTATAATTTATAATTTATAATTTATAATTTATAATTTATAATTTATAATTTATAATTTATAATTTATAATTTATAATTTATAATTTATAATTTATAATTTATAATTTATAATTTATAATTTATAATTTATAATTTATAATTTATAATTTATAATTTATAATTTATAATTAAAAAAAATTGCATATCTTTGATTGATTTAAATAATAAAGTCTTTGCAATTAACATTTTATTTGACGAGACAAAAGTATCGAATACTTTTTCCAATCATTCTTATTCCATATGTAGCAATTGAGTCTTTGTAAAAGCAAAATGTGTGTGCTCTTATGTTGCTTGACTTACTGTTTCTTCTGCTATATATATCATAATATAACGTAACTGATAAATGACAAACTTTATTACCATCATCATCATCATTATTATCACGATCATTGCTTGGTTTCACTTAAAATGGTTTTGACCAACTAATCAAATGATATTAAGTAGTAGCAACGCTTTGCCAGTTCGGCGTATGCCTTCTTCAGTCTTCAGAAGTTTATTTTTCTTGCCTTGTCTATCTCTGTCTTTCCCACAGTGACCCTTTTCTGATCAATTGCCATGACCACGACTGTGTCTACAGTCGCGTACATCGCAATTTTCCGGTTAACGCACATTTTACAGTCAACTGAAAGTGAAGCACATCGTAAGGGAGGGGAAAAAAAGAAAAATAAAACCAACAGGAATTACAAAAGCAGACAAAGCCAGACAAAAAAAAACTGTGGCTGTGAGAATCCAGCACAACCACAAACTTGCCTGTTTGGAGACATTGCGACTTTTGACGGTCAGTCTGTCTGTTTGTTCTTTGGTGCTAAAAAAAAACGCAAGTTTATTAAATACCGTTTTAAGTCTTCACAGCAGTTATGCTTTTAGTCGGGCTTCCGGTTACCATAACTTGTTGATAGCTGTCTGTTCATTAAAGGTTGGTGTTGCTGTTGTAATTTATGCACTCTCAGATATTCGAATGGTATGAATCCTACAAGGGTTAATATTTGCAACACTTATATGCTCGCTCATCCACTATCATCGGCTCAAACTTACCAAGCTTTTAATATACGCACAACGCTTTTGCGCGCCTAGCTGGCAAGTTTTTAAATGCCAGTACAACTTTGTCAATCAAACAGAGCGAAATGATTTCATGGAATTGAATTGAAGTGAATTGAATTGGATTGGATTGAAAATTGAATTGAAAAAGTTGTAATTAAGTTTTAGTGGTTGAATGCGCAGCGAGTGGCTGTAAGCAAAAGTCGTTGAATTGCTGAATGGAGTGGAAAAGTTACAGTTGCGAATAAATTAAAAGCTTAATTTAAAAATTATGTATTTTTAAGGGGTATTTTTAGTAAATTTAAATTTTGAAAATAAGAAAGTTTCAAAACTGAATTTCAAATCATTGAAGGCATTGAAACGCATTCAACAAATAAAAAATAAGAAAGCTTAAAGTTGTGTCGAAGAGAGTTTTTGAAGCTTTTAAATATTAAAAATAAAACTATCCAGTTCACTTGGAAGAACTAATATCAAGACTTTAAAAAGGCGGCACAAATAAGTTAAGCATTTCTTTAACATTCTTCAAATCATGCCGAGGTAGTTTTTTTTTTTTTTGTTATATTTAAACTTTTTATGACACTGAGTTTGTTCATGTATGGATGGAAAGGCGTAATATGCAACAACAAAAATGATACGTGGCAATATTGCTTGTCTCAGGAAGTGAATTCGATACTATGGTACCAGAACATTGGCACGAACATAATATTTTCATTTGTTCGTTCGTTTGTTCGCAGAATTTTTTCTAGAGAACAAATAAAATTTTAATTTCTATTTTCTACGAACGAACGAACAAATATTTTCTAGAAAGAACGAACGAATAACTATTTTCTACGAACGATAGAATGAACATCTATTTTCTACTAACGAACATCTAGTTACTGCGAACGAACGAACGAACGAACAAAATATGTATTGTTTCTCTACGAACGAACAAACGAACAAGATATTTTTATGGGTTGGGGTCAAATTAGCCTCATACAAAATTCCTTTCACAAAATTTCCCTTTATTTAAAATTTTTTCTTTACAAATTTCCCCCTACACGTAATCCGATTTTATAAGATTCCCCTTCACAAAATTCTTTTTAATAATTTTCTAAGAAAAAAAAATTAAAAAAACAATTTGTTTTTATTTTCTCAGTGTAGAGTTGTGAAAAGCTGAATTTTGTGAAAAATGAATTTCAAAAAGAGGAATTTTAAAAAGGTAATTTTAAAAAGGGAAATTCTTTAAAAGGAGTGTTAAGCAGGGGAAGTTTTAAATTAGAAATTTTGTGAGTGGGAGTTTCGACACGGACCATTTTGAAACGGAGAAATTCGATCCACTCCCTATTTTTCTTTTTTCTACGAAAGAACGTTCGTGCAAGGCTATTTATGGTACTAGAATTATTATATTAC
The DNA here is from genome assembly GCA_914767935.1 of Coremacera marginata. Lineage (NCBI taxonomy): Eukaryota > Metazoa > Arthropoda > Insecta > Diptera > Sciomyzidae > Coremacera > Coremacera marginata. The sequence continues at coordinate 21,596,842 of OU612047.1, forward strand.
TAGCAGGCAACAGTGGTCCGCGGTTTCGCCACGGACGTTTCTTCTTTATCAATAAGAAGCGCTATCAAGATTTTGTTTCTCTTTGAATAAGTGTGGAGAGAGATAAAGCGCAGAAACTTCATATAAAATGCTAAACACGCTGTAGATGGTCAGTGGATCAACTTAAGAGCGCGTTTATAGTGAACATTTATGCCCAAGATTCTTGTCATTTGGAGAAAGCTGAAGCAAGCTTATTCCGAATTTAAAACGACTTATTAAATTATTTTTAGTGCTTATATATCTGTCTGGCTCGCTTTCACATTCGTATTTTAATTTTACTTTTTATATTTCACCGTTCATGCATTTTTAAGATGATTTTTGGTACTTATTTCAATCGAGAGCTTTCAATCGTTGCTGTTGTTGTTTTCTTTTGTGGTGTTTTTCAAGATAGATTTCTGCTTTCCATTTTGCTGAACTTCCAACCATATTTATGCTTTGTGTTTTCAAGTTCCTTTTAAAGCATTTGTTATGTGTGGTGTTAATGACAAAATAAAATCTTATCTCTATTTGCTTCTTTCTTCTTTTGCTTCTCCGCACTCTTGCAGATTTTTATTAAAATCGCAAAATACGAATACCAATTGCTTCAATAAGATACTTTCAATAAGATACTTTAATATTCAAGCAATAAGTGCACACTATGAACATAATAAGCTCAAAAAGCTACTGTAGGGGTTACATGACATTGGCAGTTTTTTGAAATCGAAAAACATGGAAAAATTCCTACGGGTTCAAAAGTTACAGCCGGATTAGTGAGAGCGCATTTTTAATTTTTGCGCTACCTACGTACGGCAGCTGGTATATACTTGTTTTACTTGCTACCTGACTTTTGGTGGTTGTTATTTCGTACCTACTTGAAGGGTGAAGCCCGAATTGCTAAACGATTGCAAAAAACTATAAGAAACAGCACAACACAAGATAACGAAGGCATACAGTACAAAGCAGGCATGGCAGATTGAAGGTAACCTTTTTTTTTCTTTGTTCACAAACTTTAAACGCGTTTATCTCGAAACCATGTTTTTCGTACTGGTTGCGGCAGTAGCGGGTTCATTTTTTGACGACATTTTTTTTTTGTATTTTTTTAAACTTGATTCGCTATTGTATGACACGAGCTTTTTTTTAAAGTTTTTCTTGTTTTTTATGAATTTTTAAAGTCAATATTTTTTTCGAAAAAACACACTTCAAATTTGGAACATCACAAAAAATAAAAAAAAAATAAAACCATGTTGGAGTGAAAAATATATTTTTTTGAATTTTTTTTCTTGTAATTTGTTCAATTCTCTACAATAATAAAAAAATTTTGGAAAAATGTTTGATTTTGACTGAGTTATGAATTTTTAAAAAATGGTCTGTTTTCTCTGCAGCGAATGTCATGTTTCTCCTTTACGCATTTCTTCTTACGATTTGTTTTACAGCGCATCATTGCATGTATATGTTTCTCACTTTTCACCTCGCTCGAGGCTTGCCTGATTTTTTTTTTTTTGTTGTGATGTGCTAGCTGAGCATAAAATGAGAAGAGTAGAGAGCAAATAGAGTTTATTGAAACTCTCACAACATAAACGCGTGAAAATAAAACGATCAAGCAATGCGTGACACCGGGAATGATTTCATAGAAATCTTAACACTTTAAATATTTATATATACTTTTTATTAAATTATAGAAGTCCCATATTGTGCTGTAGAACAAAATAAAAACCTAAACTTCAATTTCATATAGTAGTATAGATTTGCTTCTTTTCGTTCATATTTAGTTTTTAGAATAAAAGCTTTCTATTCCAAAATTATTAAGATAATTTTCATAAAAAAAAAGTAGACAAAACACTGAACTGCTTGAGAGACCAATATTCTTCTTGATTGCCAAGAAAATTTTCTCTAACCTTTTGAGAAACCTGGCAAAATTTTTGCCCAGAAGAAATTATCGCTTAACTCGCTTTAAGACGGAACTGAGTTATTAGTATAGTAGTGTTCCTCGAGTGTATCTTCACTTTTACATCAAATCTGGAGTTCCTAACGTTATTCAAACAAAAGTTATTGCAAAAATTATAAGCTTCATAGAACTTATATGACAATTAAAAACTTTGAAGCAAGATTTCTCGATCGATTAATATTTGAGGATGAATACTTACATCAAGTTTATTAAATAGCATTACGTTAATTTCTTCATAGATTGAAAACTTACCTGAAAGAGAAAAAAAAGAAACAATTATTAATTAGAATATGCGATTGTTTCTGATTAAAGATCTCTTGAAAAACTTAAAGGGGCAAAATTGTTTAGATATACAATATGTAATTTTTAAGACAAACCGATGAGTACAGAAAAATGGGTGAGCTAATTTGCTTTTTAAGAAAAATATACTGTTTTTGTTTTAAATTGAAATTATTAAAAATAAAGCTTTAATTTATGAATTTAGCATATTCTATGGTTAAAAAATAAGTATATTTCATAATGTTTACACGTCAGACAAAAAAAAAAAAAAATAATATTATCGAATTTACTGTCATTTATAGATTTTCATTTAGATGTCATTTAGAGAAATTATTATAAGCGCTTAGACTGGTACTGAAAGGAAAACTCCCATTTTTTAACCAAGTACGAAATTAAAAAACGACCAATATCTGCTCGTATTTAATAAAAGAATTTTAATTTTTATGTCTGATTTTAACTTAAACTTAAAAGCTAATCTGTTCTGGAACTTTATAGATCTATTGATTTTTATTGATTGATTTTAATCAATTGATTCACTTTTGCGAACAATATTTTAGGGGAACAGTTTATTTTTCACACGAAATTTCTACAATATAGAAATGTGGTTTTACGGGTAGGAAAAATTTACTCTCTGAAACGAAAAATCCTTGTTTTTGAATTTGTACACAACACTTTTAAATTGTAAAAAAGTATCTATACCTTGCCACTTAAAAAATCCACCGTCTTGTCAAATATAAAAGATATTTTAAAAACAATATGGAATAAAGCTAGTGTTTAATTTTAAATTGTAAAATTTTCACGTACACTTCATAATCAATTTTCACAAATTGCAAAAAAAAAAAAAAAAGCAAAAAAAGACAAAAGATACAAGCTAAGTAAATACTAGAAAACAAAAAAAAGAAAACTCGTTGAAAATGCGAAAGAGATGAAAAAAAATGCAGCGCATTAAATCTCAGAGGAGATGGTATACATTCGGAATGAAATCGTGTTGAACAAATCAGAAGAATAAAAATGCACGAGTTATCATCACTCCAGCTCTTTGGGGAATAAAACTGTTTTGTCGTTTTTTTTTTCTTTATTTAGCAATTTATATGAGAAGGGAAGGAAGCTTTAAATGAATCACGGAGAAAAGCTAAAAAAAATGGACAGTCCAAGCGGAAGTGCAACTAATAACTACTAAGAGAAATTTAAAAAAAAAACATATATAAAATAAATAATAAAATATTTAAGATACAAAACAAAATATTGGTTTAAGAGTTACAAGCCAGAACTGCATGAGCTGCACACAAGCAACCCTCAGCAGCTCTACTTTAGAGTAGCAATAGAACTGTACACAAGGACTCTAGAGTAGGAATGGTGGATGAGAATGTGGAGAGAGAGAGAGTTATCTAGCTTGTTGTTGGTTGGTTGCTGAACTGCTTATTGAAATATTTATACAGATTTTGTGCGCTGTGGCAAAATTTGTCAATTTTCATAAAGCTTCTGTTTATTTAGCTAATAACACTTGAGCATGAGCCACTGAGTAAGTGATGCGGGAGCAAAATGGTTGGAGAAAGTGGCGGGTTTTTAAGCAAAGCAAAAAACTCATCGAAAATTAAGCAAAAATTCGTATTTATAAAAGCATGATATTGCATAAATTGCTTCGTTGAACAACTGCTAATAAGTGGCCACAAATATTTATAATTTCAGAGACAAGAGTTTAGTTTATGGCTGGCTGTGTGTGCGTTTATTTACTTTTTAGCAAAAAAAAAAAAAAAAAATACTTTCATCATTTTCAAAATTATTGTTAGGTTTAACAAATCTAACAAATTGAATAATTAAAGCTATTATAACGAATTTCAAAAGATTTTGCAATCTTTCAGTGAACATAGCAGCAGTTACCGAAATGTTGTCAAATGTTTTGATTACAAAAGTTTATTCTAGACAAATCATTGAGTGAGAGAGAGAGAGAGAGAGAGAGAGAGAGAGAGAGAGAGAGAGAGAGAGAGAGAGAGAGAGAGAGAGAGAGAGAGAGAGAGAGAGAGAGAGAGAGAGAGAGAGAGAGAGA